>PVLA01014401.1:0-30721 GCA_004027455.1 Hydrochoerus hydrochaeris | reverse complement strand
CGTGACCTTTGACCTACTCCCAGGAGGCTCAGCCAGGGGCAGATCCTGACCCTGACCATAGGCCCAACTCAGCTGTCAACCAAAGCCAGACCTTGGCCACTCGTCCCACCCTCCATCGGGCCATTGGCATTGACCTTTCACCCCATCACCAACCCCTGACCCTGGCCATGCCGCTCAAATCCTGGCCACATCATGGCCAGGGTGGCCAGCTGACCTGAGTTCCGACCCCGACTGATGACTACGCTCAAACGTCAGCAGGGCCCAACCCAGGCTCTGCCCCTCATTCCTGGCCACTGTCCTCTGGCCCTGCACATGAACCCCTGGTTTGGTCCTGGTCAAGCCACCCACGGCCTGGGCCTGAGCACACGGTGACCCTAACCCAACATCAGCTAGAGGCCGGGGTCTGCTCCTGCCTGGCTCTGGGTCCCAAAAGGTCCCAAGTGACAACCTTCTGGTGGCTACAGGCCCACGAGCCTCCTTGGACACCAGAGTCTATACCTACCGCTGTGCTGCTGGCCCCTGGGGAGGCCTCAGTTTCTCCATCTGTAAGATGGGGTAGCAGCAGCACACGTACGCTGTGCCCGGGGCCTGGCACCCAGTGAGCTGCAGCCACATGGGGTTTAGCCTTCTCTCTACCGGCAAGCTGGCCAGGCCAGGCCGAGGCACCCTGTCCCACAGATGACGGCTTGGGGAGGGCGGCATGTCCCACTCCCTGCTCTTTGGTGGGACAGAGGTCTTGGCCCGAGCTCAGGCCCCTGTCTCATGCCTGCAGGTGGCTGGGTCCTGCAGCTGCCCCCTGGTGCGGGCGGAGGATGCCAGGAGGTATTTGTGCAAAGCCTCAAATGAGGTGGGTGAGGACGGGCTACACTACGAGCTGCTGGTGTTGAGTGAGTGGCCCTGGCCTAGTGGCACCAGGAGCCTGGGGACCTCTAAGGGCCCAGTCCAGGGGGTTCAGCCACACTGGACTCCCAGTGGGGCTCCGCGGTGGGCAGAACTGTTCATGTTCCAGGTGGTCACTTCCTGGCTGTGTGACTGTGAGCAAACCACAGTCCTCTCCGAGCCGCAGATTCCTCAGTTACCGCCGGCCCTGGGAGGGTTTGGTGCGCAGGGTTGGAGCCCCAGTGAGCGCCTGGCACCATGTGCCGCTCCTCACCCTCCTGTCCCCAACCCAGCCCCGCCGAGCCCGCGGCTGCAGGTGCTGGAGGACGGGCGAGTCTTGCAGGCGAGGACAGTCCCGGGTTGGGACCACCACTCACCTCCGCCACGCCTGCTGCGGCTGGGGCCTGGTGGCCCAGAGCCACTGTGGGAAGCTGGTGGCCTTAGACAGAGCCTGGCCACATGTAGGGCACCAGGGACCACCCACCTCGGCCACCAGTGTCTGTGCACGGGGCTGCGTGGGACCCTGGGGCCAGCACGGCCTCCAGCAGACCTCCCCAAGCCCAGCCCCACGACACCCCCAGATGGCTCACAAAGCCCAAGTGGGCTCCTCATGGGGCTTCACTAGCTCTCTGGGAGCACCCTGGGGTCACATATCAGCCGTGGGGTAGAGGGACAGTGTTGGAGTGACCCCCAGGTGTCCTCGGCAGAAGCAGCTGATGCTGCCAGCTACATGTGCATGGCTGAGAACCCGGCGGGCGGGCTCTGTGGAGAAGCTGTTCACCCTTCGGGTCCAAGGTGAGAGGCCAAGCGGGGACCTCCTCCCCAGGGGGCTTTGGGACCCAGGGTTCGGGGATCCCAGCCTGGCCCCAGCAGCATCAGGGACCGAGAGCATTTGCGGGGGGACCCTGATCACTACTGGGCAAACCCCTAACGCTTGTGAGCCACGCTGGAAGCAGCTGGGGACCCCTCTTCAGGGCCGTTATTGAGCCCTTACTGTGTACGTGGCACAGCTGAGTGCTTTCCCACAGAGCTGTGAGACACTCAGAGGGGGCCGGGGGGGCACCTCAGCACCCCCGGGTCTCGGGAGTGGGAGGGGGCAGTGTTGAGCACTCACAGTCACAGGGCCTGGATGAGTATTTCTGCTCTGCTGTGCAGCCTTGGATGCGCGGCTGCCCTCTCTGATCCCCGGGCTCCTGTGTGCTCACGGGTCGGGGAGCTTTCTGCCTGGGCTCTTTGCAGGGGTCTCCACCCTCGGGGTCTCAGCCCTGGCTGTCCACCCCAGCCAGCATCCGTCTTACATCTCTCTCCATCCTTGTGGCTGTGGGGACGGTACCACCACAAATCATGGGCCAGAACCCGGAGCAGGTCACCACCGTGCTCAACAGCAGCGTCTCCCTCCCCTGCGAAGCCCTCGCTTACCCGAGCCCCGAGGTCACCTGGTACAAGGACAATGAGGCCCTGGCCCTGGGGGAAGAGGTTTTCCTCCTGCCTGGTGGGTAAACTGAGGCTTGTGGGGAGCCGCAGCTGCTTCTCTGAACCCGGGACAGGCTGTGTGTGTCGGGGGGGGTCCCTCGGCCGGGGACCGGACCTGGTGTGAGGGGCTGGCTCCCAACAAGTACCCACACGCTGCAGCTGCCCCACATGCAGCCCTCGGACTCCGGGACCTACCTGTGTGAGGCTTTCAACGCGGCCGGCCGCGACCAGAAGGCAGTGCAGCTCAGCGTGCTGGGTGCGTCCCGTCCCCACCGCGGTGCCCGCCTGTCCCTTGGCAGCAGAGCCGGTCCGGGGAGGGGACTGGGATGGCCCCTGGCCCCAGGGATAGTCGGGTGCCACCAGCTGCCCCCGGGCAAAGGCTGTCGTCTCAGGAGCTGGACAAGCCCAGGCTGTGACCCTAGGGAAGCCCTCGTCCCCCTTTGAGCCCCAGCTTTCCCATCTGTAACTGGATGGCCGTTTGTGAAGTCAGTCGTCAGCCCGGCGTGTGGCTCATGGGAAACCGGGATGATAGTCAAGTGGAAGAGTGGGAACAGCGAGATGAACCCCGAGATCTGGGCCCAGGAAGGGACCTTTCCTTGCCAAGCTCACGTGGTCACAGATTCTCACCATGGCCCGAGGGTCCCATGCAGCCCCATGTGCAGACAGTGATGGGGGATCGTGATGGCTCGTGGTCTTTGGGTCCTCTTAGGAGAAAGCTGGTCCCCAGTGTCACCAGCTGGGGCTCACGAAGCCTCTCTGCAGCCTTGAGCTGGTTCAAGTGCGCCCAGCTAGTGTGTGGGGTGGATACTGTGCCAGGCCCTGGGGTCTCAGAGTGGGGGACAGAGTGATGGGGCACTGGGGACCCCGCTGAGGGCTCTACCCAGCTGGAGGTGGCTCCTCAGGGGAAGGAACCCAGGAGGGCTGTGAGCAGCTCCCCGGAAGAGGCTGAGGCCCAGAAAGGGCGTGAGGTTGCCCTGACCGCCCAGCACACCCTGCCGCATTGACCTGGTCTTTTCTCCAGGGTCAGGTTCACCTTGTGACCCTGCGGGGTTCCATACGTGTTGCCTGTGGGAGGACTTAGGAGGACGCAGGAGGCCACAGTGAGTCACTGGGCTGTCATCTTGTATTCCCAGTGCCCCCCACCTTTAGGCAGGCTCCCGACAGCCCCCAGGAGGTGATCCACGTCTGGGCTGGGGACAAGGCCATCCTGAAGTGTGAGACGGACTCCTTCCCAGAGCCGGTCGTGACCTGGTACAAGGACCAGCAGCCCCTGGCCCTGGGTCCGAGGGTCCAGGCTCTGCAGGATGCACAGAGGCTGGAGATTCTGGCATCCCAGGTGGGGGGCCAGGGTGGAAGGGTGGAGGCCAGGGGCAGGGGTGGCAGGTGTGTGACCTGCCGATGGAGACCCAGGAAGCGTGTGGGCCCCCGAGAGTTAGTGTCCAGCCCCATGCCCACACTGAGCTGCACTGAGCAGTTCCCTTCCTCAGTTTCCCCAGATCTAGTTGGCTCCAGCTCCTTCTTGCTGGGACCTGTGGCTCTTGGGAATCTGTTCCATCCTTCCTTCCACTCTGGTGTGGGTCACACACTCTCAAGTGTTCCTGTGCGAATAGTCGACTTGGTCTACACATTCCGCTGGGCCCCGTCTCCTGGCCCAGCTCCAACCCCAGAGAGAGGGGCTGGGCCAGGGTGGGGGCTCTTGGGGATCCTGTGTATTCACTTCTTGGGGCTCTTGAGAAAGGATAGAAAGTCCCAGCTCACTTTAGCTCCCTGGACAGAACCAGATTTGGGGAGCCCCTGCCCTGAAGACTTCTCGACCTTGATATATATATATATATATATATATATATATATATATATGCCTTCACCCCAGCTCCATGTACCCCATCACCACACGCTCTTCCTGCCCCAGGTGTGGGACAAAGGTTCATACAGCTGTAAAGTCAGCAACGCTGCTGGGGAGGCCACTCGGACCTTCGTCCTCACTGTCCAAGGTAAGATGGGCCCAGCTGGGCCAATGTGCCCACGAACCCCCACCCGGAACACCTGGGCTACAAGAAGGTGATGGCGCCGCAGGTTATAGACTCAAGATCTGGAAATTAAAAGAGCAGGGTTCATTAGGACTCTGCCCAAGACCTGCTTTGTGGGGCGAGTTTGTCCCCCTGGGCCTTGGGTTCATCAAGTTGGGTCCAGAGCAGGGCCTGCCGGCTGGGCACCCCAGAGGCAGCAGATGTGCTGAGGGTGCTGGGATGAAGCCTGAGACATCAGGCACGTGGGGCTCTGAGCCGTGTCACCCCTGTCGTGAGCCCTTAGGGTACCATGCCATCAGCCCAAGGGTGGAACTAGGATGGGCTGGACATATACCTCAAGCTGGGGTCCCTGGCTCATCAGTCTGGGGAGTTGGCCAGGTTTTCTAGGGTTGGATATGTGTCAGCTAGTGTCTAGATCTAGCTGTGTAACAAAGAGTCCCTAAAGTACAATGGCCACCGGCCCTGTCCTTCTGTCCTCCCCGCAGTGGTGCCCACCATCCAGCCAGGACCCCAAGCCATGAACGCCTCCATGAACCAGACGGCCCTGCTGCCCTGCTGGGCCAGCAGTGAGCCCCTGCCCCTTGTGAGCTGGCGGAAGGATGGGGCTCCCCTGGATCCTGGGAGCCCCATGTGGGCGCTGGTGGGCGGGTGTTGGGGAGCTCTGGGGACAGCAGACAGGCACATGTAGGGCAGATGGAGCGGAAGAGTGACTCCTCATCTGTGTATGGGTGACCCTCCGAAGACAAGACCCAGCAAGCCGGTGGTTAGTGGCCTCTCCTAAGTGGCCAGCCAGCTGCTGCTAATCTGGGTGTGAGATGTGATCGAAAAGTATGGTGAACCAAGGACCATGGGAGTGGATTACGGTAGAAGGCTGTTTCAGGAACCCCCTCAGAACCCTCCAGCTCACCCGTGCCATCCTTCCTGCGGCTTTCTGCAGCAGTTCTGGGGTGCTCTTTCCTGAGGGTCTTCAGTTGTGCTGCCTGGCAGGTTCCATGTCCTGAGTCCACTCAAAGCCCTTCCTCTCATGGTCATTTTGACTTGGGCAAGAGTCACAAGTCTCACAGTAGCAGACCCAGTGACTAAGGTGACCAAGGACACAGTGTCAGAGCATTGCGTGTTTATGAGCTGCTTTTGCATGGCGTGGCTCGCAGCAGCAGCTTTCACCACATTTTTTATCACACCTCCTAAGGACGCTCAGTAAAGTGGACTCCAAAACCGCTCCAGAAGGTGGGGGGCTGGGGGGGTGGGGGCGGTGCCGTGACGCTGCTCAGAGGCCCAGCGTCTGCCTGGGAACTGGAAGCCCTGGGTTCCATTCCTGGTACCAAAAGGAAAACAGGAAGTGGCAGGGCTGATGGGACAAGATGGGGGTGTGTTCTGAGGGGAATTCATGACATTGTGTCTTTTCCTGTCATGAATATTTTTTATTTCAACACAATGTATTTTGATCGTCCTTATATGAGCTTTTTCTCTTTTTCTCTCCCTTCTTCCCATCCCTCCCTCTTCTCTGCTCCTTCTTCTTCTCTCCTCCTGCTTCTCCTCCTTCCTCCTTGGAGCATGACAGACGCTGCCCCAACAGCCCCATGTCCCCAAGTCTCAGCCCTTAGCTGGCTCTGTGACTACCAAGACCAGGTTCCCAGGGCAGAGAATGCCATTGACCCAAACGGAGTGATGCATCCATCCCTGGTCCAATCAACTGTGTTGGGGGCGGGACCACACAGTACAGCACCAGAGCCAGGGAGCCAGGTCCAGCCCCCCCTCAGCCCTTCCCACTGCTTGTTGGTCTCCATGGCAACCCCGCCCTCCCTTCCAGACTGGAGGTTCTGCCTGATGGGTCTCTGAGGGTCCAGCCTGTCCTGGCCCAGGACGCTGGCCACTACGTCTGCCTGGCGTCCAACTCCGCTGGCTCCGATCGGCAGAGCCGCGACCTGCAGGTCTTCGGTAGGTGGACCCGGGAAGGGCGCCTTCATCAGCCGGCCCCTTGGGGGGACCAGTCCTGCTTAGGTTCTGGGTGACCCTGGCAGTCAGGAGCCGAGAGCAATGGTCTTCAAAGGTTTCTGACCATGACCCCATTGGTAAAAGTACTTATTTGTGTGCATACTTCATACACACACACAGGCATGCACGCACACATACACACGCACGCACACACACAGGCACAGCACTCCGCTGCACACTGGTGTAAAGCGTGCACAGCAGGTCAAACAGGAGACACACTCTAAGAAAACTCTTTCCAGCCCCTGGGCTGGACGAGCCTCTGGAAGACCTTAGCTGGGACAGGGCTGCTGAGCTGTAGAGGTGGGGAACGGGCCAGGCTCAGGGCGGAGGAGAGGCCGGAACTGCAGCCTGGGGCCCTCCCTGTTGGCGGGGGCCCTAGAGCATTGTGGGAGCAGTCAGGCTCCACCCCCTGCAAGCCTCAGGCAGCCCCCATCCCACCCCTGCCTTCTCATGCCGCTCTACCCCCAGAGCCTCCAGCCATCGCCCCCGGCCCTTCCATCCTTACCCTCACCACGCCCAGCCCAGCCGCGCTGCCCTGTGAGGCCAGTGGCTCCCCCAAGCCCCTGGTGGCCTGGTGGAAAGATGGACAGTAGCTGGACCTCTGCACGCAGCAGGGCACCTACCGGTATGAGCTGGTCCTTCCACGGGGCATCTGAGCCGTGGGCAGGGAGTTTGCCCACTGCCCAGAGGGGCCCTGGGCAGGAAACCTGGCGGGGACCAAGCCCTGGGGACCAGGAGGGTCACAACTCCAAGGCAGCAGGGATGGCCAGGCAGGGGGCCGGGTGCGTTACACATCCTACGCCGAATGGGAGGACACAGGAGTGTTGGGGTCACTGCAGTCAGACACGGAGAACAGCTCAGAAAGGGCAGTGCAGTTCCTCCTTGGTGGAGCGTTTGCCCAGTACCCGCGAGGCCTGGGGTACCATCTCCACCACCCCAAAACGTGTGCTGGCTGGGCCCAGCCCCACGTCTGTCCAGGAGCCGCTGTTTCCCCACTTAGCTAATTGTTCAGTGGCCATGACCCGGCACCTGACGCTCTGACGTCTGGGGAATTAATGGGCCGCATCCTGGTCAGCCTGGGGTCCAAAGCAGGTGCTCGGCACAGCGGGCCTTCTGACTGGGGCTCCCAGAGTGGTCTGTGCAGAAGTTGGAGAGAAGTTACTGCACCACACGTGCAGAGTTACAGAGAAACACGGGGTGGAACCAGAGCCACGCAAACCCAATGGCCCAAACTCGCGGGGTTTTTTGGGGAGGGAGAGTTTGAGACAGGATCTTGCTGTGCTATACAGTCCAGCCAGGCCTTCAGCTCACAGTGACCTTCCTGCCTCAGCCTCCCGAGTGCTAGGATGACAGGCGTGCACCACCCGCCTGTCTGGAAGACACTTTAGAGGCAGGACTGGGCACCGATCGGGAGGGAAGTTGTTGGGCGGGGCCCACATCAGGATGGCCGCAGCTGAGGCAGAGGGCCGTGCTGGCACACCAAGCCAGCCGGCCGCTCAGCCATCTGTCCGTCTGTCCGTCCAGCCTCCTGCCCTCCAACGCCCTGCTGCTTGTGGCCCCCAGCGCCCAGGACTCAGCTCAGTTTGAGTGCGTGGTGAGCAATGAGCTGGGCGAGGCCCGCAGGCTCTACCGGGTGACCGCGCATGGTGAGCAAGGGCGGGCGTGGGCCCCTCCGCCTCCGGGGAGCCTCCCTGGATCCCACTCCCCATCCCACTCACAGAACCGGCTCCGGCGCAGTTCCTGGCGATGGGAACGTCACCCCCACCCCACGGCCCAGCTTCCCTGCACCTCAGCAGGGCTTAGGCCCTGGCCTTGGTTGTAGAGCCTGCGACCGTTGCTGACGACCAGACGGCCTTCACCGTGACCAGGATGGCAACCGAGGTCCTCACCTGCCACAGCACCGGAGTGCCGGTCCCTACCATATCTCGGAGCAAGGCGGGTGCCCAGCTGGGGGTCTGGGGAGCGGCTGCTGGGTCTCACCTTCAGGTGAGTAAGGGGCAGCCGCAGGGAGGGCGGATGGAGAGATCAGCCTGGTTCTGCTGGCCCTTCGGTCTGTGAGGGCCGCTGCCCTCCCTGAGACTCAGTTTCCGCTCTGGGCACTGCCGTGTTGAGACCCAGCAGAGGGCGGGGGTGTGAGGCTCAGGGCAGTGCCATGCTCTTTCCTGGCAAAGGGAGAGAAATCGCCACCCCCAGCTTCTTCATAAAACTCGTTTCAGCCCATGTGGCCGGCTGCTGTTTATCCTGAAATCATACTCTTAATTTCTTGATGTTAAAAGTTCCTGTTTGATAAAATTAAGGTAATAGTAGTTTTTTATTTTTTTAATACGAGGGTCTTCACAGTGAGCTACATCCCCAGGGCTTTTTAAGTGTTTTTCATTCTGGGGCAGGGTCCCAGAAATTGCTAAATTGCTAGGTGTGGTGGTGCAAATTTGTAATCCCAGCACTTGGGAGGCTGAAGCAGGAGGGTTGCTGTGAGTTGGAGACTATCCTAGGCTACAAAGTAAGTTCAAGGCCAGCCTGAACTGCATGGTGAAACCCTGTCTCAAAAAGATGGAAGCCGGGCATGGTGGCTCATGCCTGTAATCCCAGCACTCGGGAGGCTGAGGCAGGAGGATCACTGTGAGTTCCAGACCAGCCTGGGCTACAAAGTGAGCTTAAGGCCAGCCTGAACTGCATAGAGACCCCGTCTCAAAAAGCCAAAAAAAAAAAAAAAGATGGAAAAAAAGCCTCAGAAAACAAGCAAACAAAAAAATTGCTAAGCTGCCCAGGCTGGGTTTGAATTTGCAATCCTCCTGCCTCAGTCTCCCAGAGTGCTGGGATTACCTTCATGCATCACCACACCTGGCTAGGAGGTGACTTTCGGAAGGCCTCTGCTTGTCAAAATGAAAGTCTAGCAACCTTCTGGGGATTCCTTGAATTACATTTATTTGTTGGTTGGCAGGGAAATCCTAAGCTGGGAACCTCTGCTTAGATCTGTGGTTTTCAAACTCGTCTGAGGCAATAGAATACTTCCTTCTGGCCAGCAGCTGCGGTGGAGCTGGGTAGGAAACACTTCGCAGCTCCAGATCCAGCTGGCCAGGCCGTGGGTGGTCGGAGGCCATCGGGCCTGGCTCCTCCACCACCCGGGAGACCTCAAGAGGACATCTCGAGACTCCCACGCCTGCCTGTGGGCACAGCCTGTGGTCTGAGGTGGTGGCAGGGGTGCCCATTGTACACCAGGGTGAAGGGAAAGAGCATCGAGGAGGAATCCCGGGAGGCTTCCTAGAGGAGGCCGCTCTTTAAGCATGGTGAGAAGGGCAAGGTGGAGGAGGGCTCTGGGCCTGCGATGCCAGGCAGAGCAATGGCCTATCCTGGACTGTCACAGCTGGGGTGCTAGAGACCATGTCATCTGATTTGTCATTGTACCAGACGTGATCAAAATATACAATGTGGCCGGGCGTGGTGGTGCACACCTATAATCCCAGCGCTCAGGAGGCTGAGGCAGGAGGATCGTTGCGAGTTCGAGACTAGCCCGGGCTACAAAATGAGCTCAAGGCAGCCTGAACTGCATAGCAAGACCATCTCAAAAAGGAAAAAATAAGTGGGTTTTAAAATTTAAAGCACATGTTACAGTACAAGATGCACTACGAGTAAGCAGCCGCAGAATCTTCCCTCTCGCTTTAAACTTTTCCCATCATGTTTGCGGCTTTCTGAAGGAAGCAGCCCTGGAAGTGCCCCTTCCTGAGCAGCGGCCCTGTGTGCGGTGATCAGGAATACGGTGAAGGGTCCTGTCGAGCGCCATCTAGTGGACAGGCGGCTCGCACCTCGTAAAGACACGAAGCGGTGTCCTCACCCACCTGCCTCGCGGATCTGGCGCTGTGCGACTTCTGGCTTCTTCCCAAAGTCAAAATGAGCAGGAAAAGGAAGCGTTTTGAGTCCATTCAGGACACTGAGGCAGCCACGGCAGTGGGACCCTCAGAGAGAGCTCTCCGGAGCTGCTGCAGGAAGCGGCCAGGACCAGGGGCTCAGGGTGTCAAAAGCAAGGGGGAGGACTTGTCGGGGGGACACAGAGTCATGGAAACGTCTTTCACTGTAATGTATTTTCTTAAATGTAAACCTTCCCCGCGCTTTCCAGCCATACCTCACATACATGGGTAAACTGAGGCCCACAGTCACACTCACATAGGTGCAGGGGCAGCCTGTGTCCCCAGCACTGTTTACAGAGATGTAGTGGGGGAGTGGCCTGCACCAGAGACGATGGGTGGGGGTGTGCGGGAGCCCGGCCAGCTCTGCCTCTGGGGACCCTGTCTGTGACTCTGTTGTCACCCACAGGTGCCCTGGAGATAGAGCAGGCCCTCCGCATCCACGCCGGCCGCTACACCTGCACGGCCCGCAATGCCACCGGAGTGGCCCACAAGCACGTGGTCCTCACCGTGCAGGGTAAGGTTCTGGCCAGGTCCCAGGAGCAGAGAGCATTCCAGGGGCGAGGAGGCCATCAGATCTCACTCGCCATGAGGGCCCTTGGGAGAGGAGACACGGCTCAGAGGTGTCCCAGGGACCTCTGTCCCTGTGCTCTCACAGCCTCCCCTGTGGTGAAGCCACTGCCCAGCGTGGTCCAGGTGGTGGAGGAGGAGGAGGTACTGCTGCCCTGTGAGGCCTGGGGCATCCCCCGGCCCACTGTCACCTGGCAGAAAGAGGGGTTCAGCGTCCCTTCAGGGAAGACACACAGCAGCCTGCAGGGGGTCTGGGAATCCATCCTCCGAGGAACCCTTCCTGGCTCCCCCTACCTGTCCAGAAGCCCCTGCAGGCCTTTGAGAGGCCCCACAAAGCCGACCTGGCCCAGGGACACGGCCCCCACCCCTGCCCTGTGTCACCCTGTCACCGCAGCCTGAGATCCCATCTGAGCACCCAGTGTCTGAGCTGGAGGCTGTGGAGAAGGCAGCTGGACTTGGCCACTGGCTGGGCTTGCTGGTCACTCTGTCATTCCATCATTCTGCAATCCCAATGAGTCATGTGGTGCACTCCTTGGGGGCACCTGCTCCCCAACAGCTGCTGATTTTCTCCCACTGCACCCAGGAGGGCGGAGCCAGGTCCTCCCCAGCAGACAGCTGCGGCTTACCCGCGCCCACCCCGAGGATGCCGGGAACTACTTCTGCGTGGCCCAGAACAGCGCGGGCAGCTCCATGGGGAGGACACGGCTGGTGGTGCAAGGTGGGTTCGGGGAGGGGCCTGAGCTGGACCCGATGGCCGAAGCCTGGGCAGCTGTGCCCAGCAGGATATGTCACCCACCCACCCTGCCCCAGCACTGCCCACCGTGGCCCCACGAGGAACTAAGGGAACGCTGCTCTCTTGCGCTGGGACTCGCTCAGGCGCAAAGCCCGCCATCTCCCTCTCTCCGGCCAGGGACCCAAGCTGGACTGTCCCTCAGCATTTGGACTCATTGGTAGCAATAACCTGACACCGAGTGAGTCAGCCGGTGACTGTCACTCTGTCCCGCAGTGCCCCCCGTGATCGAGAGCGGCCTCCCTGACCTGTCCGCCACGGAAGGCTCCCATGCCCTCCTGCCCTGCATGGCCAGGGGCAGCCCTGAGCCTGACATCCACTGGGAGAAGGACGGCCAGCCGCTGAGCGTGTCCAGAGCCCAGGGCAAGTTCAGCATCCAGCCCTTGGGAGAGCTGCTGGTGAAGAACTCCGAGGTGAGGCGACGGCTGCGGGGAGCACGGTGACGACATCGTGTCCCCGGAGCGCAGCCACTGGTTGTTCTCAAGCAAACCTTGATGGTGGTGGGCCCCGGGGCTGCGTCTGTGGGCGGGGCCAGGGCTGTGGGTGGAGCTGTGCCTGTGGGTGGGGCCAGGGCTGTGGGCGAAGCTGTGTCTGTGGGCGGGGCAGGGCTGTTGGTGGAGCTACATCTGTGGGCGGGGCGGGGCTGTGGATGGATCATGGCTTTGGCGGGGGTTGTGGATGTGGGTGTTGCCAGGGTGGTGGGCGTGACCAGGAAATGTGGGAGAGGCTGTTGCAGTGGGCGTGACCATGGCTGTGGGTGGGGCTTGTGTGTGGCCGGGGCCAGAACTTCGGTGGGGCGGTGGTTTGGGTGGGGCCCTGAGTATGGGCGTGGCCATGGTGGTGTGTGTGGCCAGGGTCATTAAGGCCATCCAGTCCTGAGATCCCTGTGGTTAGTGTGATGTCAGGGCCCAGATGATGAGAAGCAGCTCGCCTTCCCATGTCGGGTGCAGTGGGGAGGTTGGCCTGCCTCCAGCTGTGTGACCCTAGCAAGTGCCTTGGTTAGGGCTGCATGCTCCATGGGAACCTGTCTGGCAGGGTCTCCAGGGCACCTGGCCAGGCCAGGGTGGGATCAGTTCTCAGGCCAACACCTCCTCCCCTCTCCCGCAGGGCCAGGACACGGGCACCTACAACTGTATTGTGGAGAACGCGGTGGGCCAGGCCCGGCGGCGCGTGCATCTCACCATCCTGACATTGCCCATCTTCACCACGCTGCCTGGGGACCGCAGCCTGCGCCTCGGGGACAGGCTGTAGCTGTGCTGTGTGGCCCGCGGCAGCCCGACCCCCAGCCTCGGCTGGACCATCAATGACCGGCCTGTCACAGGTCTGGGCTGCAGGGGGTGGCAGGTGGAAGCTGCGGGGGAGGAAGAGGCTGTCGGTGGGCCCCGTGGGCTCTGATAAAAGGCCACCAGAGAGGAAGACTCAGGCCAGGAGGAGGCCATGTCCTGGCCCAGAGCTGTGGTGCCCATCATGGGTCCTGCAGCAGCCCCTTGACTGCTGACCAAACGCTTTGGTGCGGGGGGCAGGCTCTGCAGCCCCATCCTGATGGCCTGGGATGCCCCTGAGTGGGTCTGACTTGGTCATCCTGCCCCCTACCGAGAAGGGCCTTCCCTTTTGTTTTGCATCCTTAACGGGTACCCAGGCCCGGGCTGTTGGTATCAGCATCCTGGGACCTCGCTTTCTCCTCCCTAGATGGTGTGTCCGAGCAGGATGGGGGCAGCACCCTGCAGCGGGCAGCAGTGACCAGGGAGGACAGCGGGACCTATGTCTGCTGGGCTGAGAACAGAGTAGGCCACGTGCAGGCTGTCGGCTTCGGGCATGTGAAGGGTAGGGCAGAACCCTGGATGCCGAGGCTGCTCCCTGCAGTAGACAGGGTGATGTGGAGGAGGGAGGAAAACCCCTGAGGCCTGCTGGCCCCCTGCCCATCCCTGCCAGCCTGACTCCACCAGGAGCAGCACAGGAAAACGGTGGTGACACCGGCAGCATGACTGCAGGATGGGCTGGGCTTGATGGACTCAGCTGCAGCTCCTGGTAGGCTCAGGAAGGGTAGAGAGCAGTCCTGAGCACCCGGCAGTATTTCAAGAATCTGACAGAGGGTTCTTGTGCTCTTGTTTTCCTATACGTCCTGCTTACCAAAGTACTTGGCAGGCATCTGCAGCTGGTGCAATTGACCTGTGAGAGCAAGTACTGAAGACACCAGTGCCCTTGTGTTCCTGCCTTTGCCCATTTCAGGCATCACTAATCAATTGCATCATGATTTCCCCTTCAGTCTCAAATCCTTCTTCTCAGCCTACTTCCAGGCAACCTCTGCCAGTCTATGTGACAAGGCCCAGGTCATGGAATTGGTTTGTGTTCCCAGTGCATGGACCACACACAGTCCCTGGAGGCAGGGGCTTGGCAGGACTTTGGGGATGGATGTGGGAGTTGAATCTCCAGGAACTCTCCCCTCCTGACCCCTCCTTTGATGTCACCTCATGCAGAGGCCCCTGTCCTGCAAGGAGAAGCCTTCTCCCAGCTGCTGGAGCCTGTAGGGAGCAGCATCCAGCTAGACTGCATGGTCCGTGGTGACCCATCCCCTAACATCCACTGGACCAAAGACAGTCTTCCACTGCAGGACAGCCACCTGAGGGTACAGAAGGGCTCGCTGACCATCCACAGGACCAAGGCAAGGGGTGTCCAGGACGGGCTGTGCTGCTTCCAATGGCTGGGGAGGGGACTTCCTAGTTTGTCACCACCCTTTACAGCCTACAAAGCATTTCCTTCCCCAGGGCTCCCCAAATACCCTCCCGCCACGACCAGGCTGACCTCCCGCCAGGGACTTAGATTTTCTGAGTCTCAGTCACCTCAGCCATTTATTGGGGGTTGTGACTTTTCCACCTCCCATGAAATAGCCAGCAATCAGGTAGCTGACCCATGCCAGGTATCCGGGAGTGGCTCTGAGTCCCAGAGCATTGTTATTAGTCATGCCCCAGGCAGGGGTCAGTGATGATGCCCCACTGGACAAATGCAGAATTCACAATGCCTCATGGGAGAGGGGAGGCATGTGCCCTCCCTGGATCTGGAAACCTCAGGGAGGGGAGTAAAGAGGTCCATGCAGCCCCTTTCCCTGCGAGGACTGGCCTTGCGTCTCTGAGCTTTCATGTCTGTGTGTATCTCAGGCCCTTAGCTCCCCGCGGAGCTGTTGCTGGGTACAGATGACAGCAGGACTAGGAGAGCACTGGCTGCCATCGTGGCCACTGCAACCACCTTGTACTTTGCAAGGGTCATTCTGCTTAACACTTGCAACAGTGCTAGAGAAGCCGGTGTGGTGGCACACACCTGTGAACCCAGCACTCTGGGAGACTGAGGCAGGAGGGTCATGCGTCCAAGTCCAGCCTGGGTCACTCAGCAATTTAGTGAGATCCTATTTCATAAAAAATAAAGAAAAGTGGCTGGAACTGTCATTCAGTATGAAGGTCCTGGCCTCAGTCTTTAGCACTGAAAATAAAACCCCCATGGAGATCATCCTCACTGTTGAGATGGGGAAACTGAGGCCCAGAGACATCTTAGGTTGCAATAATGGTTCCCTACCATGAGCCATTAGGTCTGGGACTCTGTCTCAGGTTGGTCTGGCCTTGGGGTCGCTGGCTGCCCATGGGTGGGGCCTCCTGGCTTCACCCGGGCTTGGGCGTGGCCTCAGCCTTCCCACTGCCTCTCCCAGTGAGGTGGGCGCTCTTCCTGTGTCTGTGCAGACCCGTGGCCGGGAATGTCCCATACACCCAGTCGCCCTGGCCACTTACACTAGGGGAGTCCTGCTGACTCGGTGGCCCCTGGGAGGGGCACGGCGCTGGCCGGTGCAGTCAGTGTCCCCAGGAGTCCCGCAGGGCCGGAGTGTGTCGTCCTCTTGGGACTTCCCAGAGGACTTCGCCCACGAAGCCTCACTTTTCTCCCGGGAACCCGGCTGGGGGACCATGGAGCTGGAATGGCTCAGCATAGCCTTCTGGAAGAGGCAGTTTGCAGCCAAACCCCACCTGCAGGGGTCTCCCCTCAGGGCCTCCAACCAGGGCTCCTCTTCACCACTGCCTGGTCTGGGTGTGAGAGCGCTGGTGTCCCTGTGTGGCTGTTGACAAGTGGCTTCGGGGTCCCCGTGGGGGGCAGCACGTGGGTCCTGACGGCTGCCACCCCACCCTGAGCCAGGCTCTCCCTGCAGGTGGCTGATGCAGGGTGGTACCAGTGCCTGGCAGAGAACGAGGTGGGCGCTGTGGAGAAAGTGGTGACCCTCATCCTGCAGAGTCTCTCCCTGGCCCTGGACCTGGACGCTTGTCCCCAACAGGAGGGGACACATAGGGGGTGCTCGGGGGCAGCTGAGGCTGCATGACAAGTGTTTGTTTGGAATCCCTAACTGTAGTCCTAGGATGCAGTGCTGAAGTGCGAGGTCCAGTTATTCAGAGCTCAAAGCCGCCACTGAGGTCCTTGTGGCGACGCTAAGTGCTCTGTGAGTTCCAGGGTAACCCGAGAGGGAGTCTCTGTGAGGCTTTTTTTGAGAATGGGGTGCTGAGACGAATGCACACACAGAGAAGGGCGTGTGTCGTAAGTGTCTGATGTCAGAAGCTTTCATAACAGAGTCCTCCCAGGCCCCCAGCACAGTGCTTCCAAACACTGCCTCCACCCCAGTCATTGGCCTGTTTTTATTTTTTTAAAACACAGCTTTATTGAAGTATAATTTATAGACCATAAAATGTACCCATGTGTGTGTGGTGGAATATTATACAGCCCCGAAAGGTGGCGATCCTGGCACATGCTTCCATACAACATGGATGTGCCTTGAGGATGTCGTGCTAGCGGAAGTAACCCAGTTCGCTTATGTGAGGGCTGCAGGGCAGTCAGACTGGCGAGGATAGAGGAGGAAGGTGTCAGTGGCTATGGGCTTGGGGTTTGCTGCAGGAATTGTGTTGGGTTGTGCAACAGGGTGGCACAGGGCACCGCAGCACGGAGCATCTTAAGGGGGTCACTGTGACGACACCACAGCTCTCTGCCTCTTTACTGCTCTGCTCGGGGACAGTGCTGGGGTGGAATCCAGAGCCTCACCCATGCTAGATGAATGCTCTCCACTGGCTCCACTCTACTAGGCAGTTTTTAAGCGAGAAAGATTTAGAGTATGAGTATATGGCTGAGTGTGGTGGTGCACGCCTGTCATCTCAGCCCTCAGGAGGCTGAGGCAGGAGGATCGAGGCCAGGCTGAGCCACCTCGTGAGTTCAAAGCCAGCCTGAACCACATAGCAAGACTCCATCTAAAGCCTCTCTCTCCACACAAAAATACACAGTGGATCCACTGGTAGTCAACTTATAGAGTGATAGGAACATTATCACAGCCCTTTTCTGAAGATTTCTCTCCCTCCAGAAAAATTCCCTTTCCCCTTTGCCAACCGTTCCGGCTCCCAGGCTGAGGCTGAGGGAGCCAGGGCTCAGCTCTGTCCCCGCAGCTTGCCTGTGCTAGGTGCATCTTTCTTTTCAGTTTATTTTACTAGTGCACATCTGCTGTGCACACCAATTGCGTGTACGTAACACCCTGCCCTCTTCCCGCATCCCCTGCCCCGGGTAAAAGGTGTGCAGCTTTCTGAGAAGTGCAGTCCTGCGAGGTCTTCCGGCTCTGCTCCTTCCCGCTGTGTGCCTTCTATGCTAGGACCTAGCAAAGGGGCCGCACTCACTTTCCTTTCAGCCCTGCATGCAGTTTTGGTCACTGATTAGCCACTGAACTGGCCCACGCCCATCTTTTTCATTTTCCCTGCCTTCCTAGGTGATGCCCAACCCCGCCCGCCTCATCCCCTGCGTTCCCCTGGTACCTGATGCTACCTCAGGTTTCGCATCTGCTCCTGGACCGCCTGGATAGCTTCTTGGGCTGTGCCCGTTCACATCTGGTCCCACTTTTCACTGAGCTGTGTCTTATTCAGCAGTTACAGGGCCCCTTCACAGGCTGGGGACCAATCCTTCATGAGACACATGATCTAGTGCTTGCTTCAGCAGATACACTACAACTGAACAATACAGAGACGATTAGTGTGGCCTCTGAGAGGGGCAAGGGTGACACACAAATTCGTGGATATAAAAAAATACATGATTTATAGACATCTTCTCGGTCTGTAGCTTGTCTTTGCCTTCTCTTAATGGTGACATGGAAGAGCAGAAGGTGTAAAATGTAACGAATTCTAGATGTATTGCTTTTGTACTGTTTGGATCAGATAGTGAGTATTACATCTAAAACACATTTTTAGCTGGGCATATTGGCACAGACCTGTAATCCCAGCACTCAGGAGGCTGAGGCAGGAGGATCGTTGCAAGTTTGAGACCAGCCTGGGCTCAAAAGTGAGCTCAAGACCAGCCTGAACTGCATAGTGAGACCCTGACTCAAAAAGACAAATAAATAAATGAAAAATAAAACCTATCTTTGCCTCACTTGAGGTCACATTTTTCTACTAAGATGTCCACAGTTGTAGTTTTTGTATCATCTAGGTCTGTGATTTGTTTTGAGTTCATGTTTCTGTGAGATATGTGTCTAAATCCCTTTTTTGTTTCTTCTGGTACTGGGGGTTGAACCTGGGCTTTCACACTAAGCTACATTCCCAGATGTTGTTAAATATTTATTTTGCAACTGAGTCTCACAATGTACTTAAATTGCTAGGCTGGGTTTAAAAAGGAACCACCCTCCTGCCTCAGTTTCCCAGAGTGCTGGGGTTATAGGCATGTGTCACCATGTGTTGCTCTTTTTTTCTTTCTTCCTTCTTTTCCTTTCTGGATATCCAGTTGTTCCAGTATTGTTTATGCAGAACATTCATTTCTCTCAGTGATATTTTGTAGTTTTGGATATAAAGGCTTAAACATCTTTGTTAAATTGATTACTAAGTATTCTATTACTTTTAGTTGCTTTTTTTGGATACAGAATCTGTGTTCAAATTGGCCTTGAACTCACTAGCTGAGGCCTCAAACTTGCAGAGATCCTTCTGCCTCAGCCTCCTGAATATTGGGATCACAGGCATGTGCCACCGAGTCTGGAAACAGATGCTGTTCCGGACTTAATAGTTTTCCTAGTTTGACTTCTGGTTGTTCATACACAGAAACACAACTGGTTTTTATATCTTGGTCTCCTCTCCTGCCACCTTACTAACTTAGCTCCTGGGCCTGGTCATTTCCTGGTGGGTCCTGGTTAGGACTTTTCTAGGTGGAGAGCTTTCTGGGTGTCACCAATGTGTAGGGGCAGGATGGCCTTGCCCTCTATATTGGTCACGGTTACTAGAGAAGCAGATATGACACAAGATGCACAAATGTGTAAGGAGTGACAAGAGTGGCGTACGATGGTCAGCGACGGTGTTGGAGGAGGGAGGTGCAGAGGGGTCTGGAGGCTGGAGGGTCCGGGCCCAGGGCTGGGGCTCGCTGCAGTGTCCCCTGCAAGTCCCCATCAGGGGCCGATTGGTCTTCAACAAAGGCTGAGGAGTCCCAGGTGGGAGCTGAACAGCCTGCACCAGAACCAGGAGACCACGATGAGACGGCGTCCAAGCTGAGGGCCAGGGCTGGAGCTCTGCGGGGAGCAGCCGCCAGCCCCTCCGGGGCCTTTCACTGTCAGCGAGTCAGTGTCACCCACACCGCCTGCGCCCTCCTCTTGCACAGGCTCAGGATGTGACTATAGTGGCTCTGGCCCTCTGCTAGGTCACTTAGCTAAACTTCCGACCTTCACTGTGGAGCCCAGGTTGGCCTTGACCTCATAGCAATCCTCCTGCCTCAGCCTCCTGAGTGCTGGGATTACTGACATGCACCACCATGCCTCACCCCCCTTTTTCTAAGGGCGCAGGCATGGTGGATTAGAGCCCAGTCTAATGACCTCTCTGTCACTTAGCTTCCTCTGCAGAGACCCTGAGGTCTCAGTCAGAGGTCTGAGGTTAGGACTCCAGCATGGGAATTCGGGCAGCCTGGCACAATCCAACCCCTGACATCTCCTTATTCCTTAGTGGAAATAGCTCTTTCCCCCTGGTATATGCTAATTGCAGAAAGGCTGGAAAATAAAGAAACCTGAAAAGGAAGAAGCAGTTATCTCCTATAATTCAGTTAGCAGAAATAGCTTGGGCTGAGATTTGGGGACATGTTCTCCCACTTTTTCCCTGAGTGGAAAGAGGGCCTCATCTTCACAGCCTGCTGCAGATAAGGCCACCCTGTCTTGGGCGATGTCCCTCTGTAGCCAGCCAGGGTCCCCCCCTTCTCTGCTGGCTTCCCGTGAGGGCACGGGAGTGATTTATCTTCATTTCTGTAGGCTTTGTTAGACAACCCCAGTGTCTCTTTCCTAGTTTCTTCTCTCAGTACCAAACCGTGGTGCCCACCTTGGCCTGGTGGTCCGAATGCCTCTACAGGGTAAATTCCTCAGTTATTCAGTCAAATGAGTTTCTGTTTTGGTTTGTAGGTGTTGTTTCATTTTTTCTTCTTGTCATCTTACAGTCATAGGGCTTGAACCTGAGGCCTTCCCACGAGCACCAGCCCCAGCCCCTTTTAATTTTTCACCTCGACACAGGGTCTTGTAAAATTGTCAAATTGTCCAGGCTGCATATAGACTTTCAGCCCTACTGCCTCGGCTTCCCAGATTGCTGGGATTATAGGCATGCACCACCGTGCCCAGCTAAAGGAAAATTCTGAGGTTTTCAGACTGCTCTGCCTGCCCTGTCTGCTGCATCCCTCCTTCCCAGCCAGCCCCAGGGGTCCCAGTCCTGATTCTTGTGGGGACAAGGAGCTGCAGACACCCTGGTTGGTCACATGAGAGGTGGCTGCCCTTTCCTGAGCTCTGAGGTCCTGTCCTTTCCTGAGCTCTGAGGTCTTGCCGGTCACAGTCACGTCTCATCGTCTGTAGCTCCCGGCTCCTTCCTGCCCCCTCATTAGAAGGCGGGGGCTCCCTCCTGTCCCCCCCATCCGCCCCAATAGCAGATCCTCCTGGGCTGCAGCCCAGCCCAGTGCAAATCTCATCAGCCCAGACCCAGGCTGCAGGAAGCGGCTCTGTTTCCCAGAATCAGTGCTCGCCAGGCTCCTCAATTACCCAGTTAGGATCCTGGCTGCTGGGTGTTTTCTGTTATTGTTTGACAGATCATGGGAAGTTTGTTGCTAATGTCCCCGGAGAGCTGGCAGGAGGAGGGCAGGCTGGCTTCTGCCCCTTGCCCTCTGGAATGCCAGCTGCCTGGAGGAGGCGTCTGCCCCTTAGACAGAGGAAGCAACCCCCACCCCCAGCACAGAGCACCCTGGCTGACTTCTGGGCACTGCTAGGCAGCCACCAGGCCCCCACCAGGCAAGCTGCAGGGCGCTGGGCCAGGGCCACTGATGCACTGGGGACCTCAGGTGATGACATGCAGCTCTGCATGGTGCTCAGCTCCCGGGCTGCCAGCTCCTGCCATCATGGGGTTCCTGCGCATCCCAGGGCCACCACCCTTGTTTCACAGATCAGTCCAACCATGGCCTCCCCTGCACACAAACTGACTTCTCTCTCTGAGTCCGGATGCCCAGGCATTGGGACTGTGAAGTTAGCTGTGTGTCCTCGGGGAAGTGACTGCCCCCTCTGAGCTCCCCTGTTCTCTTCTTGCCCCTCACTGTTGTCCCTTTTGCGTCCTCACAGAGCAACCCTGGGGGGAGCTGGGGCAGCATGGTCGGGGTGATCAACGGCCAGGCATTTGGTGTGGCTGCTCTCAACGCCAGCGTGCAGCAGGAGGCGCTGTCCGGGGTCACCACCATCCCGAGCAGCGTCAGCCACATCCTGGCAGATGTGGGTGAGTGGGCACCTCGTCCAGGGCCCTCCAGCAGGTGCGGGGCGGAGACCAGTGCAGGCTGTCCTCAGAGGCTTGCCCAGGGCCTGCTACCTAGAGATCTGGCTGCCCCCTAAGGAATCCCAGCTACTCGGGAGACTGAGGCAGGAGGATTGCTAGTTCAAGGCCAATCTGGACCAATGCGGGTGTCTTGGTTACTTTTCTATCTTTTCTGAGACAAAACACCTAACACCTAGAATGAAGGAAGGGAAGGTTTATTAGCTCACTCTCTGTGGAGGTTTCAGTCCATACTCAGCTGGCTCCAAGGCAGTGTGGCATGGCACGGGGGCAGCACTTCAAGGCAGCAGTCAGAGCAAAAGGAGGAACAAGCCTGTCCTCTCTTCTACTGTGTGTGGGCTACACCCTCCACCCCCAGGGTGGGCGAAGCACTCACAGAATCTCTCTGCCCTCTTCTCACAGTGAGGACCCGGCTCCCTGCTGAGTCTCTCAGTTAAACTTCTAAACTTCTCAAGTTGATGCAATGTATCAATCATAATAGAGGGAGACCCTGTCTTTAAATAAAAATGTAAAAAGCACTGGCCATGCCCCTTGGCGAACACCTAGCGTGCACAAGGCCCCGGCTGCATTCCCAGTGCCCCCATGCTCGCACACACACTCACACATGCACATACACATGCACACTGAGTAGGATTAAGCAGCCGCAGGGACCCAGAAAGTGCTGTTTGAAGCCACCGGGCGCCGTCACGGTGCACGGGATGCAGGCGATGGAGGGGAAACCAGAAGCCCAGGGAGCCCAGCAAGGTCTGCTGGGGCACAGACTTGTTACCAGCGTGTTCTGAGCAAGCAGGGTTCTGCAGAGACCTGCAGCCTCCACCCCCGTGGGGGGCCTGGCTGTCTCCCCTCCTGGGAGCCACTCCCCTGCAGCTGCCCCGCCCTAACCTTGTGTGCACAGTGGGCCTGGGGACTTCCACCGGAGATGCCCCAGGCTGTTGCTTCAGCTTCAGGGGCTCAGCTCCTTGAGGCCAGCATCACAGAACCACCGCCACCCCTGACCCCTCACCGCTGGGCCTGGGCAGTGCCCCACCCCCTTCCCAACTGTGCCCAAGCACTGGGTGAAGGCCCAAGAGCACACATCTCAGGCAGCTACTGGCTCTGTTTTCTAAATCAGTGTTTTGCAACAATCCTTCCTCTCCTGGACTCTTCCCGAGGCCATCTGCAAACTAGGAAATGCAGCTGATTTTCAACTCAGCCTGGCAAATGGGTAATGACAGCCAGAGCGCCAGGCTGCCTGATGACTTAGTGACCCTCAACCTGTAGAACTGAGCTGAATATCTCGCAGTCGTAGATATTTCTTCATACAAACTTACATGTTTTCACAGCTATTCCATGATGAGGGATTTGCCTGTACTGTTCCCCAGGTTCTGGTTCCCAAGGCTGCACAAGCAGGGGGAAAGGGCTGAGCTGTCCCAGGGGAGCAGGGAGCCATGGAGGGCTCTTGAGTGGGAGAGTGCCCACCCTGAACACCCAGCCCTAACCTGGCCTTTGCACCCTGCCCTGACCAGGGCCTCTGATGCGGGTGCTGGTGGTCACCATCGCACCCATCTACTGGGCCCTGGCTGGAGAGAGTGGGGAAGCACTGAATAGCCACTCCCTGATGGGCGGCAGATTCCGGCAGGAATCCCACATGGAATTTGTGATGGGTGAGCAGGGCCTCCCCCGAGGGGGGCAGGAGGAGGCTGAGGTCCAGACCCAGGACCTCTCCCCGAAGTGACCCCACTGGGTGGGGCCGGATTGCAGGGGAGCTGCTCAGAATGATGCAGGTGGCTTGGGGCCTGGACCCTGACAGGCTCCTGCTCCTGGACGTGGTGGTCAGTGGCACCATCCCTGAGGCCCTGGTGGATGCAGACCTCCAACTGCAGGTGGGGGTGCAGACCGAGTGAGTGAGTGAGAGTAGGGTGTGCCATGCCCAGACCCCAAGCACCAGGCCCTTTCTTCCCAGCCCTGCATGGGGACAGTTGCTGGTCCCTCCCTGGACTTGGCCCCTTGGGTTGGGGCCTTAGGAGTGGAAACCTCTGGACTCCTGCCCCTCCCCTCCCCCCCTCTTCCAGGACTTCGAGGAGCACTATGTGTAGACAGGGCCTGGCCAGCTCTTCGTCGGCTTCACGCAGTGCTTCCTCCATGGCAACATCCCCGGGCTCCTCCACTGTAACCACAGCATCCGGTACGCAGCAGCATGGGGCCCCCAGCCCCAGCTGGTGCAGCACATCCGAGCCTCAGCTGTCAGCTCGGCCTTCGACCCTGAGGCCCAGGCCCTGTGCTACCAGCTCGCTGCGGCCCTGCAAGCTGGTGAAGCCCTGTCCTTCATCCCTGGCAGCCTGGAGCCAGCCAGGGTCAGGGGCACGAGGGGCCCCAGCTGCCCTGCAAAGCTCCACCCACATCCCCCCACCATGGTCCCCTGCTGACCCCACAGCCCTGCGTCTTGAAAGGGCTGCTCCTTGTCACTGAATGAGGGACAGTAGACCCTGTTCCCATCCCATCCGCATCACTTCCTAGCTGGGGACCATGGGGGCTGTGCTCTGGTCCCCAGTCTAGGGGATCCCACTGCATGGCAGGTGGGTGGGGCAGGCCCACTGGGTGCCCTCGAAAGCCCCATCTGAGCTCCTGGTCCCCCAAACCCGGGTGGCTGTCCTTAGCATGACCTCATGGTGGCATCTCCTTTTGGGCTCCGGAGTCACAGTCCCTACTGCCTCCTTCATCCCTGCTGCCCACCGCGACTGTGGCTGACCCTGTGCCCGCCCCCTGTGCCCGCCCACTGGGTCCTCCTGACCGCAGTTTGGACATGTGCCCACTGCTTTGTACTTCAGTTTTTTTCCCTGAGTCTGCCCAGCCTGTTGCCCCGGCCTGCGGGAGCCCCTGGCACATGTACACAGCTGGGCACCTCCCGAGGCCATCACATCCGCAGGCTGGGGCGGGACCTGGCTCCCTGGCCCACTGGCTCAGGCCGGGGCGGGAGGATGCTATGACCCGGGCCACTGTGTCCTCAGAGCCGCCCCTTTGCCTTGCAGAGGAGCACGAGGTGGGGTGCCCTGAGGGCTTCGAGCCGGACCCCTGAGGAGAGTTTTGTGTGGGTGAGCAGCTCCCCTCCCCGGGCTGGGATGCAGGGTCTGTCACTGCACGCTGGCAGGAGGGTCGGCGAGCCAGGCCCGCAGCTCTGTCCCTCCGCAGACAGAGATGAGTGTGTGGACGGCCCCAGCCCCTGCTCCCACGCCTGCCACAACGTGCCTGGCCACTTCTCCTGCTCCTGCTCGGCCGGCTTCACCCTGGCCTGGGATGAGAGAACCTGCAGGGGTGAGTCACCGGGGCACGGTCATAGTGAGCTGTCAGGTGGGCTGGGGACCTTCCTGCAGCAGCTTCTGGGCCTGGACAAAGCCCGTGTGTGCAGGCCGGGCCAGGGTCGGGGTGCAGGGTGGCCCAGGGACCTGTGTTCACGCAGCCCCTGCTGTGTCTGTCTCCAGACGTGGACGAGTGTGAGTGGGACGCCCATCTCTGCCAAGAGAGACAGCGCTGTGTGAACCTGCTGGGCTCCTCCCGCTGCCTCCATGACTGCGGGCCTGGCTTCTGGGTGGCGGCCCACGGGCTGGCTGTGAAGGTGACAGGTGCAGGGTGGCTGGGTCAGCCAGTAGGGCTGTGTGTGTCGCTGGCTGGGATGCCGGGCTCTCGGGGGATCAGAAGGAACCTTGGCAGGAGGAAGGAGCACAGGGCCCAGGAGACCCTGGCTGGCCCCGAGGTCTTTGTCCTGGCCTGGCGAGGTCGCTTTTCCCATCCTCGCTGTGGTCTGGGGAAGTTTATATCTGGAATCCTGCAGAAACGTCACTGGTATTCTAGCCAATTAATTCCAGTCGACCCCTCCCAGTGCACCCCACGGCGAGGATAATGACACCAAGACATACGTGCAATTGTGGGGGGTCAGGGGGTCCTGAGTCTGGCCTGTGTGAAAGTTCATCAGAACTAAGGCCCTGACCCAGGGCCTCACCCGGGTTTATTAAGCTGTGAAGAAGGGAGTGGCTGGAGGGAGAGGGGTGGGGACAGTGGGACGCATGTGAGTGCTGTGAGCCGGGCTGGCCAGGGGGCCCGAGAACGCCTTGGCCATGCACAGCGTGGCCCATCTGCATACCTCGCCCGAGGGGGTGTCTGATGCATAGGAAGGAGCCTGGAGCTGCCGTTTCTGCCGGGCAGATGTTTGTGTCCTGGGACCTCAGAGCCTCTTACCACGAGGCTGACAGTCCTGGAGTGTTGGCTCTGTGTCCTGCTGGGCTCAACCGTTTAGGGGGACACAGGTGAGGTGACTATTGTCACTGGCTTCAAATATTAGACACCAGCCCCTCAGCCAGCGCTGGTCACATTGCTTAACACCAACTGAAAGGACTGGGAAATGGCCCGGCCAGCTCTGTGCACATCAGTAGTGGACATGGGGCCAGGCTTAGCCAGGGTTCAGGTAACTAGGGGAGCCCTCCAGGTGGGCCTCCAGGCTGCCCCAGCACAGTCCCGGTGGCTCCAGTGCCTTCATCCTGCGTATGACAAAGGGGGGCAGGCTGAGCCAAGTGACAGCCTCAGAACCCTCCTCAGCCAAGCTTCCCTGGCAGCCACCTCGGGTCAGGGCACCCAGCCCAGTGCCACCCCTAGATGATGCCTCTGGGGCCCGTTCTGTGCCCCCTGAGACAGGGGTGATGTTCGGGGCAGGGCAGAGAGCTGGGACTCACAGCCCGCAGCCCGCCCTCCTCCAAAGGCCTCAGCCAGGTTTCAGGGTGCTGCTCCCCACTGCTGCATGGTCCCCCGTTTCTTCCTTTCTTCTTTAGCTCTTTCCTGCACCCCCAGCCCTTGAGCCCCACACGTGTGTCCTCCCATTCTGTCCTCACACGGCCCCACATAGACAGCCTGGCCTCGTCCTCTTTACAGATGGGAAAGCTGAGGCCCGAGAGGGCGGCCCGCGGCCCAGAACCTGGACTGTCCCTCAGGGCTCACCTTTAGGCCCCTTCCTTCCTGCGGCCCCAGAACCCTGAAGGGGGCACTGTGAGGCCCGGGAGTGGGGTCGTCCCCTGGCTGAGCCCTGCCCCTGACCCCCAGATGTAGACGAATGCCTGGAGCAGCGGGACACGTGTCTCTACAACCAGCTCTGCGAGAACACGGCGGGTGGGCCCCGCTGCAGCTACCCCTGGGGGTATCGGACCCAGGGCCCCGGCCTGCCCTGCCTGGGTACGAGACCCTGGCTCTCGTGGGCCCTGGCGATGGCCCCTGGCTCTCAGGCAGCAGTGTCCATGGCTGAGGTGCTGTTACTTCTGAGACCTACCAGGCCCTGGAACTGTGCTTTATTCTGCAGGCCACTTTCCCTAGAGGCCAGCAGGGGCAGGAAGACAGTGTCAATGGGGTGGAACTCCAGAGAGGCACAGGGAGTAGAAGGGACCCAAGTGACCACCGGGGGCAGTAGGGCTTGGGAGCTGGGGAGGGGCCTCTGAGCATAGACATGGAGGCCAAGAGGGGCATAACAGAGGGCTGGTGCAGTGGCAGCCTGTGCACCATGTGAGGCACAAGGTTCTGGGAGGCCGAAGTAACAGAGGCCGCAGTGAGCCTTGAGTGGCCCTGGGTGACACCTGGCCTCTCTCTGCAGATGTCAACGAGTGCCAGCAGGTGCCTGAGCCCTGCACCTACCAGTGCCACAACCTCCAGGGCAGCTACCGCTGTCTGTGCCCAGCAGGCTACACCCTCCTCCGTGATGGCAAGGCCTGTACCGCACTACTTGAGCGGAAGGGACAGAATGTGACCACTGTCAGCCACCGGAGCCCTGCAATGCCCTGGCTGCAGCCCCAAGTCCCCATCCCTGGTGGGTCTTACCATGCCTGGGTCTCCCTGCGGCCAGGGCCGGGAGCCCTGAGCAGTGTGGGCCGGGCCTGGTGTCCACCTGGCTTCATCTGGCAGAACGGCGCCTGCGTGGGTAAGGCCGGGCCCTGTCACTCACAGGTACGCACTCCTGTTATCTTGGCCCCAGCCTGGACATGGGCACCCCCACGAGCCCACGGGGAGGTGGGTGGCAGGTGGGTTAAGGACAAAGTGGACGTGGACCTGCCTGGCCCAGGGTGGTGGTGAGGCAGGGTGCTGTCTCCAGTGTTGCCAAGCCCAGGGACTCTCCAAGCCCTGCAGCCGGGGCTGGGTGGGCCGCGGTAGGAGGCCCCAGGTGTGTGTGTGACTCGGTCTCGCTCTGTCCCCGTGCCACACCCCGCCAGACCTCGAGGAGTGCCAGGTTCGGAGCCTGTGCCAGCACGCCAGCCAGAACACCGAGGGCAGCTACCACTGCCTCTGTCCTGCCGGCTACCACCTCCTGCCCAGCCGGAAGAAGTGCCAGGGTGAGCACACAGTGCCCAGGCTCGGTGGGCTCTGGGTCGACTCGGAGGGGTCCTGGACCGGCCAGGTGGGAGGGCCGATCTCAGCCGTGTGTCCCGGGCGACTCTCCGGTGTCTCTGAACCTCAGCCTCCTTGCTGGTGAAGGGGGCTCACCCAGCACCCCTCCCACGGCTGGGGGAGACCCAGGGCAGTGGACACCACCTCTGCAGGTGGCCGTGGTGCTGCCCCCTGGCTCTCACCTTCCCCACTGCTTCCTGCTCTGCACACTGGGACAGAGCTGCCCCTTGCCCTCTCCACTGCTCCCCAGTGCAGCCCCATGTGCCCCCCACCCTCTCAGGCTCCCAGCTGGGCATCAGGTTCCTGATGTCCTCACTCGTGGGGTCACTGTGGTGCCCCCACCAAGTCTCAACCCCTGGACGGTGCAGAGGGTGCCAGGGATGCCAGGGGCCTCGGGCTGGGCCACCTAAGGCTAGGCTGTTGAGGACAAGGAGCGCTGCCCACCTGGCTGGCCCACTTCTCCCACCCATGCCTTCTCTGGTCCCCGTCCCCGCCCACCTCTGCCACCCAGACATCAGTGAGTGTGAGGACGGCGTGGAGTGTGAGCCGGGCCAGATGTGATTCAACACCCGCGGCAGCTTCCAGTGTGTGGACACGCCCTGTCCTGATGCCTACCAGCAGGGCACCAGCCCCAGGTAAGGCGGGGTAGCTGGGCTGGGCACACTGCTTCCTGCCAGGAGCCTGGCCAGCTCCGCTCTGCACCCTCATGGTGGTGCCCACAATGGTTACTGTTGTGTTCCCAGCACCATGACGAGGGCGACAGGCCGGAGTTGGGGGAGACGGGGACACACACACACACACCCCAGGCCCCAGACACAAATCAGAGGTGCACCCCAATCCTCAGGGCTCACACGGGCTCACAGATTCTCATACACAGAGGCACAGAGCCAGTTGTGGATGACCTGTGCCTAGCATCCCGGAACTGAGGGAGGCTGAGGCAGGAGGGTCGAGGAGTTTGAGCCCAGCCGGGGGCAATTTAGCAAGACCTTGTCTCAAAAAATCAAAAAGGACTGGAGATGCAGCTCGGTGGTACATTCCCTGTGGGTTTGATCCCCAGTACCACAAAAAATAAAATTGTCAGGCTAAATCAAGGTGAGACCACTGAGGCAGGCAGAGTTGAAGCAACGTGGGTGGACTTCATTGCTGAGCAGGTGCGGTCGCGCCAAGGGCAGAGACCACTGGCCCGGGGGCGTGTGGGTAGGGGAGGGAGGTGCTGCTGAGGGGGGCGCTGAGCAGGGGCTCCGTGGCTGCGTGATGGACAGGGCTGGGTACAGGGGGCGCTGCAGTGGTTTTCACGGAACCAGCTCTTTGGAGGGTGGGCCGTGGGATGGGGTGGGGGCAGCTTCCTATTAAATGCCATGCCCCGCTGGGTGCCAATGACAGATCTGTTTGGGGGAGATTTTTTCTCTCTTAGTTGGGCAAGGGAATAGTTCAGAGTCCTGACAAAAATATTAAAATTAAAAAAATAAAAAGGCACAGAGACTCCGGGAGTCGCCTGGTGGGGAATTTCCAGGGCCTTAGGGGCCAGGAGCTGTGGCCGGTGGAGAAGCGGGCGCCGGTGCGGGCAGGGCCGAACGCGTGTCTCCGCGCTCTGCAAAACCTGAGCTGCGACTCAGCGGGGCTGGGCCGGGGCTGGGCCGAGGGGGGCGCGTACCTCCCCGGCTCCCTCCAGCCTGGGGCGGGGGGGGGGGCGGCGCACGGCGGCACCGCGCGGACCCAGGTGGCGACCGCGGCGCTCTGTCTGTCTGTCCGTCCGTCCGTGCGCCGGCCGTGTCCCGCAGGACCTGCTTCCGCCGCTGCTCGCAGGACTGCGACGCCGAGGGCCCCGCCACGCTGCAGTACCGGCTGCTGCCGCTGCCCCTGGGCGTGCGCGCCCACCACGACGTGGCGCGCCTGGCCGCCTTCTCCGGGCCCGGCGTCCCCGCCAACCGCACCGAGCTCCGCCTGCTCCAGCCCGACCCGCGCAGCCCCTTCGCGCTGCGCCCCCTGCGCGCCGGGCTCGGCGCCGTCTACACCAGCCGCGCGCTCACCCGCGCCGGCCTCTACCGCCTCACCGTGCGCGCCGCCGCGCCGCGCCGCGCCACCAGAGCGTCTACGTGCTGCTCATCGCCGTGTCCCCCTACCCGTACTGAGCCGGGCGGGCGGGTGACCCCGACGTCCCCTGCTCGCCCCCCCCCCGCCGCGTGCGTCAGCGGAGCCTCGGTAAACAGCGGCCTTGACGCATCCCTGGGGCGCACAGCGCCGGGTGTCACCAGCGCAGAGGCTTCCCAGGCCGGGAGCTGGCCTGGATCGCTGGACACCTGACCCAGGGAGGAGGCGCTGTGAGGACACAACAGCAGTCACAGTCACCCTGGCCCGGCCCTCCTGAACCCAGCCTGTGTTAGGACATAAAAATGATGTTTTCTAACCCATGTGGTCTTTGTGTACTCATTTGCTCGGTGAGGAGGGGTCCTGGCTGGGGGGGGGGACCCCAACCCCACCCCTGCTAATCAGTAGCCCAGGAGTCAGAGTCCAGCAGATAAACTTCCTCTGACGCTGTTTTCTATGAAATAATATTGTGCATGGCACCCGCCTCTCATCCCAGCACTCGGAAGGCTGAGGCAGGAAGATCGCCGTGAGTTCCAGTCCAGCCTAGGATGCATAGTGAGTTCAAGACCGGCCTCAACTGCATAGTGAGACCTGTCTCAACAACCAAAACTCACGCACATCCTCCTGTGTGTTTAAATCATCTCTGGACACTTAGGATACCAGTGCATGATAAGTCTATCCAGATAACTGTTAGATGGCTGCTCGCTCAGGAAGTAACGGCAGGAAAACCGTCAGGGTGCAACTACTACAGAGGCCGCGATGCTGACCCCAGTACACACA
>PVLA01014400.1:0-30721 GCA_004027455.1 Hydrochoerus hydrochaeris | reverse complement strand
TCGCTGCCGCTGCCGCCACTGTTGCCTCCTCCGGGAGACTTTCTCCGCCTCTTTTCCCCGCTGCCACTGTCACTGCCGCTGCTGCAGCCTCCGATACCGTTTAACAGCCTCTGAAGCAGATCAGAAAAGCGCTGCATCTCAGCCGCCGCGGTCTCGTCGTCGTCGTCCCCTCTCCAAAGGCCGCCGCTATCTGAGCCGCCGCCGGACGAGGAGAGAGGCCCTGGCGAGCTGAGCCCGGGGTCCAAGTGCCAGTCCGGCTGCCGAGGGTCCAGCAGATCGGCCAGTTCCAGCCCAGACAAAAAGTCCATGTCCTCGGTCTCCTCCCCGGGGACGCCGACGATGGCCTCTTCCTCCATCTCCTCAGGCGAGGGCGCGCGCACAGCTTCGCTGCCGCGCCCCCCCCTCCCGGCCTCCGCCTCGCCCTCGTCGCCGCGCGGCTGCTCGCGACCGGGAGACCCGGCAGCCGCCGCGTCCTCCTCCCCTGCTGCTGCGGTCGTCCGGTCCAGGGGCAGAGAGCAGGGTGCGGCCGGCGCCGGGCTCTCGCTGCGGGGCGGGGACTCGCGGCCTGAGGCTGCCAGCAGCTGGGTCAGGCTGTGCCTCATGGAGCCCAGCTGCGGGCCCAGGCAGGCCCCGACCCAAAGACCGGGCCTCGCGGGCCCCAGGAACCCCAGGCCCCAGCGCTAGTGGCTGGGGCGCAGGTCGGCCGAAACGAAAAGTGGGGCAAGGGCTGAGTCGTCTAGCTCGACTGGTCGACCCCCGCGCCAGGGCGCGGGGGAGGGACAGAAGAACAGAACCGCGAAGCCCCGCAATGACTCGACCGCACCACCCAGACAACGGCCGAGCCGGAAGTTAGTCGCTCTAGCGACCCCGCCCACCACATTTCGCGCTCCACCAGGCTGCGGTATCGCGAGAGTTTATAGTGCTTTGGAGTAACAGTAATTCCAGCTTTCTGATGATGTCATAGTAACAGCGGCAGCACAATAAACCCCGGGCTGACCCCCCCAACCCCGCGCAGTTCGGTAATGCTCTTCTATACAAGCTTAACGTTTTGCCATATTTTACTTGTCTTTATAAGAATGTTTGTGAATGCTTTTTCTTTTGCTTAAACATTCCTAAATTGAAGATCATACACCTTAAAATATTTCAGTATGTGTCTCTAAACATACCATTCTCCTTCGTAAGCATATGCTACTGTGAAGTACTAAGAAAATTAGCATTTACTAATATTGTGTATTTCCCTGGGCTATGTTCAGATGTTCTCAGTTGTTCTCAAAGCCTTTTTGAATGTACCTTACTGCATTTGTTTTGGGTTTGGGGTTTGGTAGAACGATTCCCTCCACCTTTTAATTTTTCTTCATACTGACTTTTTGAAGAGACCAAGGCAGCTAAAAATACACCATATTCTAGATTTGTTTGTTTTTAACTGATGTTTTCAAAAATCTTATTTTTCTAGCTCCACGAGGATTTGAGATTTGCAAGTCTCAAATTTATAAGTACATTAAAATGAAACGTATTGGTAGTGAAACAAAGCAATTCATGTATTTAAAAAGTCCAATAAGAATGTAAGTGAAAGAGTAAGGTGTTTCCGAAAGAGAAAAATGTTAGCATTGGAATACAGTGGACGCAATATCTTACACAATTAATCTAGTTAGGCACAAAATAGAAATAAACTCTCCTGGTACTCCAAACAAAATAAAAAAGAAACTTTCCTTTTCTCACCTGTAACACCTATATGAATTCTTTAACCACTGTTCTAGTTTTTAGATGTTAAACCTCTCTATAGGATACTGAATAATGCAGCAGATACCTTCAACAATAGTTGCTTTTATATTGCTGTTTCTTAAGAGCTGGAATACAACTTTCAGGAAAGCTGGACACTGAAAGATGCTGAATATTCAGAAATGTGCTTGGCACAGCATAAGCTTCAAAAAATATTTGTTGCATGCATGAATGAATGAATGTCTACAGTTTTTGGATGAAGGCGTAGCTCAACCGAAAGAAAATCCTGCAAGGGGGGAAATAATAGGATTTATGGCATCTAAAAGAATAAATGAAAGCTTTCCATTTCCTTCTTAACCTTCGCATTAGGAAAGCTTTTGCTAAAGTAAAACAGCAAAGTGATATAAGTTCTCTGGTCTGCCTTGAAAACAGCTGTTTTGCATGCCCAGTAAACCCAATGAACTGCATTTTCTCCATAGGCAAAATTCAACATTATGATTGATTTATTATTTTTTCTATATTATAAACTTATAGTTTAAATATACACGGCTTAAAAGCCTCTCCAGCTTAAGAGAAACGCAGAAAAGCAAAAGGTAAGTTTTTTTAAATGGTATCTCAAAAGAGAAAAACATTGAAGCAAGAGTAAACTTGAATGAAATATTCCTCTTCCACCTCCACCTTTCCTCTCTTTTCCTCCTTCTGCTCACTTTCCCCTTCATAGCTACTTCATCTTTCTTTTTCTGGTTATAATGATCATTGTAAAAGACTTAGATTATGCAGAAATGAATAATTAGTTATTATCCACAACCTACTCCAAATAACCATTATTAAAATGTTAGTGTATGAGTTTTTCTACATATAGACACACGTTTTATTTTATTTCTTTGAAGTTTCATTTGCCATGAAAAATTGTGGACATTGCCACACAGATAAATATAGATCTCTGTGTGTTTTTTGTTGTTGTTTCTTCTTTTGAGATAGGCTCTTGCTTTCTATAACTCAGACTGGACTTGAACTTCCCATGCTGTCCAGGCTAACCTAGAACATATTTCCCTTCTACTTCATTCTCCAGGGTGCTGGGATTACAGTCATGCACTACCATGCCCACTTCCCCTTGTATGTTTTTAGTGGTTATCTAGAATTACATTTCATGAACTTTCCAACTCTTTAAAAAATCAATTCTTCATTTATAATATTTAGGGTGCATTAAATTTTTTAATATTAACTATATGATTTTGTGCAAGTATCTTGGTTCACTTTTCTGAAATAACTTTCCTGGAATAAAGTATTAGAAGTAGAATTTGTGTGTAGAATTTTTATACATAGACTGTTATTATCTCTCACCAATGATGTAGACTGTATTTAGTTTCCCACCTACCTGACTCAATGACAGTGGATTTATTCTTTTTAAATGTTTCCATCTACAAATAAAAATGATGCTTTTTGTGAATTTATGTTTCTTTTTTTGGGAAAATAGAGTAATTTTCATTTGATCAATTCACTTTTTAATGTGAATGGCATTTTTATTTCTTTATCTACTTTTTTTTGTTAAAGGAAAATGTTTTTTAAGAAGATATTTTGCCTTTTTCCTTCTTGATTTACCAAAACTCCTTTCATTATAAGGAAAACATACAAAACTTTTTGTCCATTTTACAAGTACTGGAAGTGTGTATTAAAGTTGCTAGTTTTAATAGACAATTTCTAAATAGTTAATATATCAAAATTAATTTCATGACTTATAGCTTGATTTTAAACTATTTAAAAGGCTTATTAGCCTAAATAATACTAATATTTTTCTTTATTAAAAGCACTTTCTATATTTTTAGCACAGGATACCACTATACTCCAAGTCTTCAAAAAACAGAAGTTAGTAAGGCAATATAAGAACTCTGTGAGCTTCATTAATTTTATTGTGAGAGAAACTAAAAGTATATAATTCTGTACACTGTAGAGGCATAGCTCCCTATAGTCAAGTAAAGATTATGCAAGAAGGGGCTGGGGATTTAGCTTAGCAACATAAGTATAAGTGCCTCCTTGCAAGCATGCGGTCATGAGTTCAATCCCCGGTACCCATAAAAAAAAAAAAGATTATGCAAGACTTGATCCATCTCAAACATTTTTCTTAAATTGCATTTATCTAGACTTGCAAGACAAACCTTAGAAAAAAAAAGATTTATTCAGACATTTTACACACACACACAGTCTACTTTGAATTAGATCTTATAATAGGCCATTGTGGATAAAATGATGATCAAAGGTAATAAGGTTTTCATGGAGCAAATGTTATAGTAAAAAAAAATGATTAAGAAAATATTAGCTAATTAAAAAGCTATACAGGGAGAATTTCTTTTTTGTGTGTTTGTTTTGTTTTGGGAAAGGATCACTTTTCAGGCTGGCCTTGAACTCACAGCAATCTTTTTGCCTCCAGCCCCCCAAGTGCTAGGATTACAGCTGTGGGCCACTACATCCTGCCTACACAGATTTAGAAATGAATCTATGGTTCTTTTAAATTGGATGTGTCAATGGGGTATTTGAGGAGAAAATACTTAAGTTGAAATTGTAATCCCCAATTCTGTCTTCAGATGAAGACAACGTGGTTGGAAGAGTGAGCAAGAAGAGAAATTATGTCTTAGTATATATGTTGTCTACAACTGAATAAATGCTATATTTACAAATACACAGCATTTTATTGAAACTGTGAAGAAGAAAAACAATTTTTTTAGCAGGCATCTAATACAAATATAAACTAATAAACTAATGTAAGATGTATAGAGGGTCGTTGAAATTTTTTCTCTTTAGCTTTCCTTGATTTTCCTTGATATATGTAACAGTTTTTCTCCATATAAGATTTAAATTCTTTAACTGTAGATTTTTTTTCTACCCCAGAAGAGCATTATCTCATTCTCTGAAACATGCACGTGCACATTTTTCAATTGAGACACAGAAGACAGTACCTGATGGTGTATATACAGATAGATTAGGAGAACGTTGTCCGTTGAGATTGACGGAAAGGATAAATTATAATGAATTAAATTGTGCCCTCTCAAGAGAAGATCATCAAAGAGAGCATAACCTTACCAATACCTTGATTCCTGAATTTTAGCCTACAGAACTATGACCTTGTATTTCAGTTGTTTTAAGCTACCTCGGTTTGGATCATTTTTTTAAAGAAAGAATAATGTTACAAAATTTGAAAATAAAATTGTAGGAGAATAACAATGGTTAGTGAAATGCATATTGTTATTTTCAAAGTAGATGCTCCTGTTTCAAGCTATCAGTATGAAAAATTGATCAAACAATTTAGACATACACTTTTCTTTTCAATGAACTAATTATCAATTAGTATAACTGACTTAACTGGGGTTTTTTGTGTGTGTGTATACATATATATATATTTTTTTCCTTTTCCCTTCCTTCAGTTATTGGTATTTTGTTTCAGCAGCCACATAAAAAAATTGAAGAGATGAGGAGAAGGTGACCAAATATACTGATTGTTATTGGTTTAGAGCAATATTAAATGTTAAATTCAATTTGAATTTAACATTAAAGGACTTTTATTTATTTTATTTATTTATTAACATTAAAGGACTTTTATTTATTAACATTAAAGGACTTTTTATCTACATTTACACTCTGAAAATATTTTCCCTTAGCAATATTAACATAAATATTTTTGTTTTTGTCTAATATCTAAAAGGCACAGTACCAACATTACCACTAATAAAATGAATGAAATTTACTAAGATTTCTTTGTAGTTCTAATTAACCTCAATATATATTCCATTAAGGATATTCATTGAATATAACTGTTTCCTAAAGTTTTTTGGAGAATTATTTTCTCTGTATTGTTACACTAATGTGAAATTCATGTAATGCTCTGCTCATCTTAGTTACTGAAGTTTTAGCTTTCTAATTTACTCTCTATCCAGTTATACCTTTTCAAAGATCAACCAGTAAATGACAGTCAAGATCTGAATCCAGGCAGTCTGATCCCAATATGGCCCTCTACTCTGCACTAACATTCCTGTTAGCTTGTTGATCATAGAACTACATTTCCAAAGGACTTGGTGAGAGCATTTGAGCAGGACTAAAGGGGGAGGATTGAGTCAGATTCTCAAGGTTCAGACTTCTGGCAGGGACTAATGTAAATATGGATGTGAGTGTTAATGGATTAATCTGGCTAGAGAATCTCCTACCTTAATCTATTGTGACAGCTCTTTCTGCAGCCTTGAATGGTACAGCTCTTAGAAAGGTGACTTTCTTATCTAGGAACAGGAGGTGTTATGAAGGCTTTTAGGCTGTGGTACTGTCATGTTTTTTTCTTCTCTTGGACAGCTGTAACATACTCTTTAGACTTTAGCTTAAGTATCCTTCTGGAAAAGTGTTCCCTAATTTCTTCTACATTAGGTTTGGGAACTTTGGATATATTTTCATATCCCTGTAATTTTGAGCACTGTTCTTATCCACTAGGATGGAAATTCAGAAAGAACTATATTTTTATCTTGTTCAGATTATATCCCAGCACTTAAAATATCATCTCCCCAATAAGAAACCCTCAACAAATATTTGTGAAATTAATGTTATTATGAAATGAATGAGTAAACAGTTAAGATAGAATGATTCAAATGGCATGGACTTGTCCTGCTGCTACCATCCTTTGTCTGTTAGTACAAAACAGTCATCCAAAGCACACTCAACAAAGGCCGACCTTATGAGAAAATAGGCTTCTAAAATCTAAAATGTATGCAAACATATGAACATCCCAGAGATACGCTAACAATATAGATCTTTAAACGTAAGAGAAAAATATTAATCATTAGGAAGTACTCGTTAGGGCAGATCAAGAGATCATCACTAGCTGTGTGCTGTTGCACATTTGTGAAAGCAGCAGCTTCCAGCTGAATGGCTTGACCCAGATCTGTCAGGCCATATTTGGCTTTATCCAAAACACATCTAGCCTACCTAGAACCTGGAGAGAAAATATCTGTAAGCCTTTGAGACACATACAAAGAAATAGAATTACTAGAAGATTTTTTTGTGTGTTTTTAATTTTGCTATTTTTGAATAGGTGATATAGTCTTACAGTTTAAACATCAAATTATATAAAAATGGCACATAATAAGAAGTTTCCTTCCAGTGACTAATTTTGATCACCTAATTCCTTTTTCCTCACCATATCAGTAGTAACCACTTTCATTAGTGTTTTTTCCAGTATGTATTTAAACATACAGAAGTAAATGTACTTCTATTCTTATTTCCTTTTCCTCTCCCTGTTGCACAAAAGAAAGCATATATCATAAATATTGTTCCACTGATTTTTAAAAACATATACTGTATCCTTGAAGATACTTTTATATCAATACACAAAAAGATTTCTGTTTTCTTTCATGGTTGCATTGTGTTTCAAAGAGTAAAGGACCCATGATTTAGCTAACCTCTTCCCTTTCAATGACACATAAGCTATTTTCAATCTTTTGACGTTACAAATGATATGATAAATTTGTGTCAGTCAACTTGGCATCACTATAACAAATACCTGAGATAATTAACTTATAAAAAGGTTTATTTTGGCTCACAGTTTTGGAGATTTCAGTCCATGATTGTTGGCCCTGTTGCATTTGGGCAAAGTAGCACATTATGGCAAGAACATAAAGCAGAATAAAACCACTCAACCAGGAAGGCAAAAGAGAAAAGGATCAGCATTTCATAACTTCAAAGCATGCTCCAAAGATCTCCTGTTTAGCCTCACATTTTAAAGGCTCCACTATCCCACAGTAGCAACACTCTAGAGGTCAAGCCTTAGCATATGGGCTTATGGAGGACACTGAAGAGCCAAACAATACCTAACCTTAAATGTGAAAGAAAAAATTATTTTAGACCAATATAAATAAGAGTGGTTTTGAGCATTAAGTAGGGAGCAGTCTAGCAACTACCAAAGGCAGAAATACCTTTTTCTACCTGGAGAGTAAGGAAGTTGTCAGGTAAATGTGATAAATGACCAGGCAAATTTTTGCAAGGGAAAGTTTTTTCTTGAATTAGTTTCATCCAAATAGGATTTTAAAAAAAGGTTTAGAAGAGAACAGCATCAAGTAAAGAGACTCGTTTATATGTAAGTTTAATGTAAGTTATGTAAGTTTAATGTTTTTAATCTTTGGAAAATAACATCATTTGTCATAGATCTAGCATAATTAAAAAGCATATTAATCAGTGTCTGATGACTCTTCAAGACTTGTGAGTAAAGAAACACAGATGCTCCCTACCTGATAAAGATCTGGCAATCTAAGCAAATGTAGTACAGTACGCATTGTTGGAGGCTCACTGAACATTCATCTCCCTTCATCCTTCCTGGTGGTGGTCTACTTATCTCAGGAACCACTTCTGTTGTGCAGCATAGCCTTCCCTCATTCCTGTCGAAGGCATGGATCCTAATTGCTCTAAATTAATAATAGAAACATGTTCTATGAAGCTGCTTGGCTGAGGTACTTCAAGATAACTCAATTGTGACCAATTGATGCTGAAGACAAGCCATCTGATTTGACAGGGTAGGCTTTTAAGAGCAGAGTTATAACTGTGGTCCTCTTTCTTTTGTGGGACAACAGGTGGGATCTAAAGTGTCTGCTTAGTTTTCTTGGTCTAGTCGTACTAAGGAGGAAAGAATCATTCCAGCCCTGAGCCACTCACAGCTACTCCACACCTGTGGGCCAAGGAAGGCTAAGTACTCCTTCAAACAATGCTCTTTAAATAGTTTAACTGCAGTACAATGGAATTAAGAGACAGACTTTCTATTAAAACTATACTAAAAACAAATTAACAAATTCATTTCCACTAACACAGTGAGTCCTCTGAAAATATTATTTTACTTTTCCAGTAGCTCTGAAGAGTTCAAAATTTTTAGAACCAGACTACTTCCTCAGAGATGCACCAAAAGCCTTCTCATTTAGTGATCTTAGGACAGATCTCACTAAGCTACACAAGGCTATGTACACATTACCAGTATTTAGTTTTATAATCTCTGTTCTGCTTCCATTTTAGGGAATGTTTGTAGATTTTGTAGACAGATCCAATGATGATATAGGTCTTCTTTGGAAAGAATTTTTTTTTCTTATCAAAGGCAATGGGTTGTAAGGAGAAAATTTATTTATATCTAACTAATTTGTTCCAGTAATAAGCATCACTGTATAGAGTAGCAGATCACAGCAGTTAAACTTACTGCTCATCCTGAAATGTGGTTCTGGGTCACAGATCAAATATACAATGACCAGTAAGATAGTGAAATGTGAGGTGACATCAAGCATGGAGGAAAGAAATTTTATGACTGTTTCAGAGGTAGTTTGTGTGGTAAAAGGGCATGGATTTTACTGGGGTGTGTGTGTGTGTGTAAATTTTTTCCCAGATACTTATTGTACAAAAGGAGTGTAAGATCCCTTATTCAAAACACTGAGAATTTCATTGCATTGTAAATGGAGCATTAAACCAAGTGTAGGGTCCTATGTAGGTGATACACTTATAAAGCCTTGATCGAGGGCCTGCAGTTCAAATTTCACATTGCACAAGTCACCACTTCTGAGTCTTTCTTGTTGAATCTGTAACACAGTGATAATGAAAACTCCCCTGAAGAGTTGGTACGAGGGTAAAATAAAAAGCACTTGGCACATGATAGGTGCACAGTCCCTTACTTTGTGAGTCTATGTTGTGGTTCTTTTCCTCAGTCATTCTCTAGGCATTGGCCATTGGCTTTTCTCATTTCTCATTTTCTTTTTAAAATCTTTTAAAATGATATTCAAGTGAACTTGATAAAATGGCCAATATCTGACCACCTAGGGTCAACTTTGCATGGTTCAACCTTCTGTACATTCTCTAGCATGGCTTTGAGTAATACTACATGGCTGAGGCAACTGAGCCATCTCTCTTTCACCCATGTTCTAGGCACAGGCACCTGCTCCCTGTCTAGCCTCTCCCTATGCTCCTCACAGGCACTCTTCTCCACCTAAGATGGAGGACAGGCAGGGGGAAAGAGAGACTGTGTTGACACGCAGGTGCACCAGGACCCTCACAGCCTGAACCTGGATGGGAAGAGGAGGACTGGAACCACAGTTTCCATTTGTAGGCTTGTGTTTCTTCTCTGCCCTCCATCATCCTCCTCCCAATAGAGAGGTCAGCCTGGCTCTCAAGATTCTCTATATTCTTGCTTTAACCTGCTTTTCAGGTTTACTTTGTAGTCACCTTTCTCTGTACCAACTACTTATAATTTCTTAAGTGTTATAGGCATTTTTTCAAAACCTGTATTCCTTCTACACATCCTTTCTTTTTTCCACCTGATGACATTCTAACTAGTTCAAGAACCAGCTTACATGTTAGTTATCCTTGGGAGCCCTCTTCACCACTGCAACTCTTGTCTCCAGGTAGAGTTAGATATCCTGTTCAGACCCCACTAAAAATACATAACACCTCCTGTGAAAACACATCACACTGTGTGCAGTGGTTTGGGTGCTGCCCCTACCACCTGCCCAGACTAGACCAGTGATGGCGAATCTTTTAGAGCTTTTGGTGATAACAAACAGCCTGCTGTGGCACACTGAACTGGACCTTGTCAAGGCCCTTCCAAGGTAGAAAATGGATCTTTATGCTTATTCTCAGTGCTTTCGCCAGAGAACTGGACCTTGTCAAGGCCCTTCCAAGGTAGAAAATGGATCTTTATGCTTATTCTCAGTGCTTTCGCCAGTACCTGGTACTCAGTAGTTAATAATTACTTCTCTGTGTGAAAGGAAATCTCAGCTCCCCCAGTGACCAAGTAACCTTAAACAAACTGCTGAAATACAGTTTCCTATACTTTGAAATAGGAAGGAACACAATTACCTTCTTGAATACCCCTAAATGTTAAACAAAACAGTATCTCCAAACTGCTTCAGCACAATGATAAATAGTATGGGTTTAATAAAGGATACCAGGGCTAAATTAGTTCTGATAGTCTGATTCTTTGTAAACTGTAAAAAGGAAGTAAATAGTCCTTGCAAGCCAGCAAAGTGGTTTCTGCTTTGATAAGAAAAAATTGTACCTAATAACACAATCTTAATAGAATTATTTTAAAAATAAGTTTCACAAATTGCCCGAGGTAACACTTGCTTGGAAGTGGTTTACTTAAAAAAAGGCCTCAAGTTTTTTTTTCTTTCTTTTTTTTTTAGTAAATCCAATTTGTTTGTATAACTCTTGGTACACTTGGCACCAAATGAGTGAGAAAAACCCTATGCTACAATCTATTTGTAGTCACCTTCATAATAAAGTTTATATATCTATAACAGGAAAATAAGGAAATATAAAGTATTTTTAACAATTAACTTTAAGAACTTTGCATAAATGTGTAAAACTATAATATTTTTATAATGATTTCTGTGAAAATGTTATAAGTAAACATACACACACACTTAATTTTCAAAAAATGAAATATTCAATTACAAGAAAGTATACCAATGGAAGCAGAAAATAATTGCTATGAATTGTTACATAAATTATAACAAGTTTGATAATACTTGTTACCCCAAACTGAGGCTTTTTTTTGCTGTTAGCCTATTGTGGAATATTAAGTGAAACTACTAACATTTGCATTATTACCTATCTAAATCCTACCTTTATATGGAGAAAATGGAATATTATCTAAGCTGTCAGGAAAAAACAAAAGTTGGTTGATTTAACTGATTTTAATCTTATTGCTCATATGGAGTATAATAATGAAGTTAGCCTATTTTGGTAAATAAATCTAATGACCTAAATCTTTGTTCCCCAAGCTCATGAAAAATAAAGTCAGACACTTTTTTCTGCAAAGTACTCGTGATATTAATCATGTTATTAACTATATGTTTCCAATCTCAACTATGGGGGACCATAAACCTACCTATCTTCAGTGGTTAATTGTGCTACATATTTTTTCATAATGGCACATCTCAATATATACTTTAGATTCACCTGAAACATAGAAGCTGCTAATTTAAAATCCTAAGATATATTAGGACACCTGATGTTGAGAGTGAATTACAGGGTAGGAAAGATACTGATGGCAAATTTAGAAGACTTCAAAGGCACAGAAAGAATGTTGGTAAATCTTGTATATTCTCCATGGTAGAACTGAAAAATTGGCATTAGCTTTACAATAGTAACAAAACAGTGTCACAATGAAGTAGCTTTTCTTCAGGTTGCCTCTATGCTTACGAATATAATAAATGGAATATCATCTTAGCTCTTGCCAAAATGCAAAGGGCACAAATCCTGGGATTACTAATGGGATAGACAAGCAGAGGCTTCCTTATGGTTGGAAATGGCGGAGCTTGGCATTGAGCTCTCTCTCCTTGTTTAAAAGATCCAGCGTGTGCTTTTTGAAGGCTTCTGACTGCAGCCTGAGTTCATCATAGGCATTTTGGATTCCATCCACCCTACGCTGCAGCTCCTGTACTCTCAGGTTGCTGTCCACAGCGGCTGCCTCTCGCTCAAACCGCTCTAGTGCAAGCCTCCTGGCCAGATCTGCTGTCTCCAACTTCTCCTCAAGCTGGCAGATCTCTGCCTGCTTGTTCTGAAGCACCTTACCCCTCTCCATGGACAGCTGCAGCAGCTCCTCTTTCTCCTGGGTAACTGTCTGCAGTCTGGCCTGTAGCTCCTGGCTCAGCCTACTGTGTGTCTCCCTGGCATTCACCATCTGCTCCACAACTTGCTGGTGCTGCTGCTTAAGGCTCTGTAGCTGGCTGTGTAGCTGCTCCATCTCCTTGGCATGGGCACAGGCCTGCTCGCTCTGACGCTCTAGTAGCTCTTTCTCTCGGGTCTGTGCCTGGCTGGCATCCTGAGTGCATCTCTGTTTCAGAGCCTCCAGCTCCTTGGTAAGGGCCTCACTGCGAATGGTGAGCTGCAGTACTCTGGCTTCCTTGTCTTTCAGAGCCTGGCTGAAGAGGTTGGTGTTTTCCAGCTTTAGCTTCTCATTCTCCTCCCTCAGCTTGATGTTCTCGCTTTTGTGTTCATCCTTGAAGCGAATCATCAGTTCATGATTGGCTGTCAGGGTCTTAAAGCGTTCCTCTAGCTTCTGGGCATGTTTGCTCTGAGCCTTTAGCTTCTCCACCTCCTGCATCCTCTTCTCCTCCAGCTCTGTGTTGACTAGCTCCAGGATCTGGCAGCGCTCCAGGGCCTCATCTGACCTCCTCTTCAAGATGCAGATAAGCTGGGACTGCTCTTGGATACGGGAGCGGAGCATTGCTTTTTCACTCCTCTCTTCCTCAGACAGGCCCCGGAGGTTGGCCAAAGCTTCTCTCAGCCCATCCAGCTCCTTAAACCCCATCTCCTCTTCCTCGTATTGCAGTTTTTCATTTTGCTTATTTAAGGACTCTTCAGGGGTTGGGGTGTCCATCCGGAAAGCCTGCCCTTACTCAGGCTTACGCTTGCCTGTCTACAAACAGCTGACTCCACAGTCTCCCGCTCTCTCTCTCTCCCTCTCCCAGATTTCAAAAGCTGTAAGGTGTTGCTAGGGACTCTTAGCACTGCAGTTGGCTTTTCCAACAAGGAGCCTTGTGATTGGTGGACCGGCCTCCAGAATGCTGTGAAGTAACAATAGGGGAAGGTGAGAGTCCAGGCCCGCTCTGCTCAGGTTACTTGCACCTTTCTAACCAGTCAACCTGCAGTTCATAACCATTATCTGGCCAGTAAAGTGCAGAGGTGCGAAACCCGCTCACCTAGTAGTCAGGAAACTGACTACCTAAATTCGTGGTAGGAGCAAACAAACCAATGTTACAATGACTTATTCTTCCTCATTGCTTTCCTTCAGTTGTCATGAAAATAAATTACTGCTTATATAAACACAGTTGGCTCTTCAAAAATGTGTAATCTATAAAGTAGCAGTAGTACACTTTGGGAGCCAGGACCTTAATGTATAGAAGTCTGCCCCCTAGTGTTTGATCCAGGTGAGTTTTGCTATTTCAATAGCAAATCCAAGTGAAATTTCTTTAGTTTCCCTTAGCATTGTATTTATCTGGGAGCAGGTAATCTTTATTAGATATTAAGCACTCCTTTTTTTAAACCCATGTTTAAGTTTATGGGAAAAAGATTAATGAACAATACAGATGTAAACAAAATAACAACAAAAAGATCCAAATGAGGCTATCATATAATAAAGTCAATTCCAGTGAATAGTTAAATGTAAAGTAAAAATTTTTTAAAATCAAAATATTAAAAATGGAAGCTGGAAGAAAAATGAAGAATCAACTCTCAGGTTCTTAGCTCAAAAAGGAAAAGCAGAGAATTAGACTTCATTGAAAAACCTACAATTAGGTATAATTTTAAAAACTATGTGGCCTCTGAGGTTTCTCTGTAGCTTTCTGATCCTCTAGAATTGTCTGACATTTTATTCCCTACAAACTCAACCAGATTTCTATAAATGCTCTGCCTGGAATGTCCCTTATCACTTCAGTAATTTGCTCAACTTTTTATACTTAGTTAAGAAGCATCTTCTTTATGAAGATTTCTGTGGCCCCTACATGTAGGATTGTCCACTCACCTCTTTCAGTGCCTCTGCTGTAGGCTCACTATCCTTCTGATGAGGAATAAGAAAGCTTTATTTTATTGCAATCATTGCTTACCTGCCTGATTTCTCCATTAAGTTGTAATATCATGAGGGGCAGAAACTGTGTCTCTTTCATCCTTGATGATTAGATCAGTACCTGACATATTGGAGAGCCTCAGATAAATATGTGCTGAATAAGTGTCAAAAGCAAAAATCAAATCTAAAGAAATATTCACAATAAAGATGTCAGACAAGATTTGTATTTTCTAAAGAGCTTATACACATTAGTAAGACATAAACATGTTAAAAGAGAAATGAACAATTAAATTCACACAGGAAAAGAAATAGCCACAAATTTAACCTCAAATTGTGATTCAACAAATGAAAGTTAAAGGTGGGTATTTTTTTTCATTTTTTAACTTTATTTTTTAATGAGTACATATTTGTCATACATATGAATCACATTCGTCATAGGGAATTTGTACTTGTACATAATAATTATTTTTCCCATCCCCGCCCACTCCCTTCAACACTTTTCCTCGCCATTTACAAAATTTTTGTTTCCATTTCTCCTTTCATTCTTTTTTTTCTTTTCCTTCCTTCCTCCTTCTCCACTTCTTTGTTTGCCATCCTATTTTAGCATTTTATGTTCTTCCTATTTGCTAAGATTTATCCTCCATTATGTTTCTTATTTACCTTTTGGGTTTCTTACATAAGAGAACACAGGGATATTTACACTTTTGTGTCCAATTTATTTGGCTTAAGATTATGGTCTTGAGGTATACCCATTTTTCTACAAATGGCTCTACTTTGTCCTTTATGGCAAGGTATTACTCCATTGTGTATAAATGCTACATTTTCTTTATCCATACATCTGTTGATGGGCATATGGGCTGTTTCCAAGATTTAGCTATTATAAATTGTGCAGCTATAAACACTGTTATGCATATATCACTGCAGCATGATGCTTTTAACTCAGGAAGATACTTAGAAAGGGAACAGCTGTAGCAAATGGAACCTTGAGTTTTAGTTTTTTGAGGAATCTCCATACTGATTTCCATAATAGTTGTACCAGTTTACATTCCCACCAGCAATGGAAAAGGGTTCCTCATTACAACTTTATTAATGCATGTCTGATTTTTCATATCCACTAGTATTTGTTTTAAACAGTTGGGTAGGCCAGTATTTTATATACACACATCTATCTACATATCCATCTATTTATATGTCTGTCTGTCTATCTATCTATTTTTTTAAGGCAGGGTTTCACTGTATAGCAGAGGCTGGTCTTAAACTTGCTTATTTAGCCCAGGCTGGCCTCAAAGTCATGGCAAATCTCCTGTCTCAGCCTGCAGAATGCTGGGATTACAGGCCTGCTCCGTCAAGTCTGGCTGATGTATGTATGTATGTATATATATATATATATATATATTATTTTTATCTCTTCCTCTTAGATCATTCCTTTAACAAATATGTTGTGACCTTCTTCTTCTCAGTCTTGGTTTGAAATCTACTTTGTCTGCAAATAAAATAGCTAACCCTGCTTTTTCCAAGTTCCTTTCACATGAAGAAATATCATTTTCCACTCTTTGACTTTCAAGGTATGAATTTCTTTTTAAAATAAATGTGTTTCTTGAATGCATCATGTTATTGGATCTTGTTTCTTGATCCATTCATCTCATCTGTTTTTTTTTTTTTTTTGATTAGTGAATTGAGACCATTCACATTGATTGTTACAAATGACAGGTATTGGCTTATCCTTTTCCAAGTTCCTTTCACATGAAGAAATATCATTTTCCACCTTTTGGCTTTCAGGGTATGAATTTCTTTTTAAAATAAATGTGTTTCTTGAATGCATCATGTTATTGGATCTTGTTTCTTGATCCATTCATCTCATCTGTTTTTTTTTTTTTGATTAGTGAATTGAGACCATTCACACTGATTGTTACAAATGACAGGTATTGGCTTATCCTTGTGATATTATTTTTCTGATTTTGGTTCCTTTTTTCCCATCTGTTTAATTGCTTTCTTTGCCTGATGAGTTCAGTCTATTGGGATTCTTAGAATTGTCTTTTTTCTAGGATAGTCTCCAGAACTTTTTGAAGTGCTGGTTTGTTAGTCATGAGTTTCTTTAGGTATTCTTTATCACGGAAGTATCTTATTTCCCCATTAATTGTAAAAGATAATTTTGTGGGGTATATCAATCTGGATTGCTGGTTATTTATTTTTAGGGCTTGGTATAATTCATGCCAAGGTCTCCTTGACTTAAAGGTTGTGTTGTGACATCTGCTATGATTCTGATGAGTTTTCCTTCATAGGTGATGTGCTTCTTTTTCTCTTACAGCTTTTAATCTGTTCTTGTGTTGTATTTCTGGAATACTATTACATGCCTTGATGTAGTTTCTTTCTAATTATAGCTATTTAAGATTCTATATGCCTCACTTATCTGTATCTCAAGTTATTTTTCCATTCTTCTATTACTTTTGTGAAGGTTTTTTTATGCCCTTTGTTCTATCTCCTGGTTCTTCATTGATTCCAATTAGTCATATTCATCTTCATATCATCTAGCAGCTGTTGCATTTATTCATGGTACACTGCTATTTTTAAATGATCTTTCATTTGATGATCATCACCCACAACACTGTTTTCTAGATCTGATATTCTATCATCATGCTGGTTGACTTTGTATATACTTTCAGTAGAATTTTTAATTTCCTGGATTTCCATTTGAGTCTGTTTTATGAAATCCAGTTTTTTTTTCTGTGTTAGGCATTCATAGTTTCCATGTCTTTCTTAAACCATTCTATTTTTTAAAATCTGTGTCTATTCTAGATTTGGTAATCATTTCCTTCATTGTGGTTGTCATCTCTTTATCTCTGTTTTATTTTTGTCAGACCAATTGACATGTTTTGTTACTTTGCCACCATTTTATATACTTCAGCTGGGAAGTTTTTGGTTCCTTCAACTTCAATGGCCCCTTGATTTGCCTTGGGCAAGTTGGGGGCCATGGGGTGCATCTTGACTCCATGTGTTCTATTTTCTTTATTTGTTCTCTGGATTGAGACCTATAAATTTCTTGTAGTAGGTAGATTTATTGCTAATATCAAAACCTCTTTAAGAAATCACTACTTTTCAGAGATGTCTTCTAGGCATAGCTGGCTTTTGGCTCTTAAGTCTGTCCTAAAATTCTGCCCCATCAGTTTATTATAAATGAAAGGTTGCTGACTGCTTGGTCTAGCACTCAGTTCTTTGGTACTGGACTATAATATTGTTTATGATCCCCAAGCAATCTAAGTAATAGTATATAAGGAAGATAAATTTATCACAATAACTATGTCACCTTGGCTAATGTAATATAGTCAGTAATAACAAAATCATCAAGCACAGGCTAGGAGATGACAAACTGTGATAATTATTAATTTGCCAGCATTAACCATATGTACAATATTTATAGTTATATGACAAAATCTAAGACAAATAAGAAACATATATGCAGTAAATATTCACTCAGTGGAGTCATTTTACCCTAATAGAAAAAAAATCTAAAAGGGATAAGAAGAAAAAAATAGAGAAATAAACAAAAGAGATTAGAAGCAAGGCTAAAGGACAAAGAAAGATAATGCAAGCCTCTGGAAACTGGTGAAGAAGACAGGAGGAAAAGAAAGAATGAAAAAAGAAGAACAAAGCAAAACTAAATTAAAAACAATGTTCACACACATGAAAAAGCAAAAACAAACAAGAAAAAAAAAGAATGAAGTAAACAACAATACTGAAAAGAATAAAAATTCTCTGTGATTTCTTGGCTACAGTTTTGTGGTAATGTCCCATTCAGGGCATGACTCTGCTATTGCTGGTAGATAAAGGAGGCAGCCAGAATCCAGACATGGACTGGATAATCTCAAGCAAACTGACAGTAGTATTAGAGCAGGGTTCAGGACAAACCCAGCAAGACTGCAGTCGGATTTGGGCAGGAAATCAGTTCTGATATTTTCAAATACACAGAAATTCAGGCTGATTCTGGCCTCTGGTCATGGGGTTGGGGCCTGAGTTGTTCAGCCTACAGCATTCTGGGTGTCTCTTGTTGACCTGATCATGGTTTCTTGACTCTGGATGTTTCCTGAAATTGTCTCTCACTCCAGTTATGGTAGAAATTCAACACTCAGGGCCCTGAAATGAAGCCAACCCATGGCTGCTCTGAATCCCAGGTTTAGTTGACCCCTCCCCGAAAATGGTGCCCAGTCAAGCACCTCACCAGGGGACAAGGTAGTTTCTAGTGCCAGTGTCACCAGCTGTTATAGTGTACAGCATCCACTGCTCCATCATATGGAACATTTCTCCCTGGAGGCCTCTGAAGTCATCTGCCCTCGCTGATTGGATCCTCCTCTTTCACACCATTGCCAGGAGATGGAAGAAAGTGCAGAATGTGCCCTCCTTTTCTATGTTGATGTCTGTCTCTTCACTTTTTCTGTGGACCCCAGTTTTCCTTTTGGATCCTTCTGCTATGTAAGACAGGTCAAACAGAAAGAAACAGCACAGAGGAGGTTAAGGGAGCATTTTATTACACTGGTGGGCTTTTGACTAGGATCTCTTCCAAAGAGCAAGGGCCCAGCCCAGCAAAGTTTAAGAGTTTTTAAAATGAAAATGAGTGGGAAGGTACACAGGCAGATTTGGTGCATACAATTGAAGAGATGAGTGACATCGTGAGTTGCTGAAGGAGTTTAAACATTTCAGGTTGCATCATAAGGCTATCAGTTGTATAAAGCATGCCTTATAAAAAGGAAAAAATGTTCTGTTACACTTTAAGTTACATTGTTAGGTCATCAGTTACACATGAGCATCCAAGATGGGTGTACATAAAAGAAATATTCAGCTGTGGGGCCTATCAGACATGTCTAGTTGGTCGTGGCAGCCATCCTGGGCAGACTTTTATTTAAAATTTTAATTTTTCCTCTTCACTTCCTGGGTCCCAGGGATCTACCCCCTCCTTTTCTTTCCCAAGTTGTTATTTGCCAATGTCCAGATTCCAAACTTGGCAAGGTTGATTTGTTGCTACTTACTGTTCTATCATTTTACCAGAAGTCCCAAACTAGGTATTTTTTCATCTATTGAATTAGTCCAAAAAATTTCCCTTAATTTATAACTACTCAGTGTTGACAAAGTATAGTGAAATAGGCACTCTTTTGGTGAAAGTCAGTTGACAGTATTTACAGAAAACTTAAAATCTTTTAAGTCTTGCGAACTGGTAATTACCTTTCTGGGGAGAACTTTTCTTGGGAAGAAATCCGAAAGAAACATTTTACTCAAAGTTTTTCATTGTAGTATAGTTTATAATAACCAAAAGTTGGAAACCTAAACATCCCAAAAAGGAAAATGTTAAGAAAATTGATATATTTACATGACAGAATATTATGCAACCATTAAACATTATATGTTTATAGCTAAGTCTTAATGGCACAGAAAATACTTATGTTAGAAAAATAACTTTACAAAACAGATACAAAACAAAGTTCAGAATAATATTGATGCTGTGAAATAAGCAAAAACAGTTGACTATTCCTATAATAACTGTTTTTTGGGGGTCAAATTTAGTGTCATCCAAGTCATGATTCTAAAGAAAATGCCTATGAGCCTTTATAGCCAATGAATTTTTATTCTTAAAAAAATTTTATAAATACATGTTTGTAGCAAATGATCACATTCGTTGTGGGAAGTTAGAAGGGGACAATCTAGTAGGAATAAATAATAATTATATAGGCACTAAATATTGAAACACCTAACTTTATAAAACAAAAACTACTAGACATACAAAAATTAAGATATGTTATATATATGTACCAACTCCAGAGTAGGAATGTAAACATTATGTAATATAAGCATGTATTAATAAAAACTTTTTCAAATTTTAGAAAGATCAAATAAACACAAATACAGTCATAGTGGGTGATCTTATTATCCCACTTACACAAAGAAACAGATCAACTAAACCAAAAACCAACAAAAAATGTTAGAATTGAACCATACATTTGAACAAATGGATTTCAAAGATCTCTACAGAGGGTTTTAATCTACTACAACATAGTATACATTCTTTTCTGCAACACATAGGGTTTTCTCCAAAACAGAACATACACTAATCCACAAAACCTTCTTAAATGAATACAAAGTAATCAAAATCACCCCATGTGTACAATTAGATAACTGTACATTAAAACTAGAAATCAACCACAAAAGAAATGACAGAAAATTTATAAACACCTAGAAACTGAATAACACATTTCTAGACATTTAGTAGGTCACAGAATAAATTGAGGAAGAAATTGAGCAATTCCTGGAATCAAGCAATACACCAGAATCTACAGCATATGATGAAAGTAGTCTTAAGAGAAAATTTTATTCCAGTCATTGCTCACATTAGGAAAACAATGACTCAAGTAAATAACATCATAAAACTGAAAATATTTGAAAAAAACAATAGCAATCCAAACCCAGACCTAATTTAAGAAGGTAAATCATAAAGATGAGAGCAGAAATTTACAAAATTGAGAGTAAAAATGCAATACATAGTATCAATCAATCAATCAAAGAGTTGGTTCTTTGAAAGAATAAACAAGATAGACAGATTCTTAATCACTCTTAACAAAAGGAGAGAAAAGATTCACATGCATGCAAATAGAAATGAAAAAGGCATAATCACAACAGAAATTACCACTATGAAAAACTGTACTCCAACAAATGTTAGAATTTTTAAGCAGCTGGATTTCCAGACACATACGAATTAACAAAACTGAAAAAAGAAGACATAAAAGTTCCAAACAATCCAATAGTAAGCAATGAAATTAAGACAAATAAAAATAAGACCTACCAATAGGAAAATATCAAACAAAAGGCAATCTCAGACCTCCAGTCCACACAGTATAAGTCTGGGAAATATAGTCGTGGAAGAAAACGGAAGTCAAACACCTGAAATCTCTGAGGGGATGGCAACTAAAGTAAAGAAACAACTTCATGAGACTTAAAAGTAATCAGAAATAATATCTCAGGTAAAAGAAGAAAGGAAAAACATAATGAAAGAATTGTTAAGCATATCCAAAGAAGACATAGATAAAAAAGAGGAGCATGGGGAAATGATGGAAACCTTGAATGAACAACATAGGAAGGAATCACAATGCATGAAACAGATTCAAAGAGATACCCAGGAAATTAAAAACTCCATCAAAAGCTGGCAAAACTACTTGAAAGAGAATGAAGATAAACTTTTAGACCTTGAAGACAGGATCACAGCTAGCAATTGTGAAAGGAAAATTTTTTTTAAAATAACAAGGAACCAAAAAATAAAAATTCAACATCTACAAGATGGTGCAAAAAATAATTTAAGAGTGATAAGTATCAGTGAAGAAGCAGGGGTCAACACAAATGAAATAAAAAGGCTATTTAGGGAAGAATAGCAGAAAATTTCCAAACATGGGGGAAAAAAATCTCCATTTAGATAAGTAAGGCATATATAAGTCCACCTAGCCATAACCAAAATAAATCTATACCCAGACATATAATAATCAAGATCCCAGAAATTCAGCTCAAAAGCAGAATATTAAAAGCTGTTAGAGAAAAGAAACAGATCATTTCTAAAGCAAAACCAATCAGAGTCATGATAGACTTCTTAATACAAACCATCAAATCAAGAAGAGCTTGGAGTGAAGTATTTCAAGTTCTGAAAGAAAACAACTCCCATCCCAGATTGATGTAACCTACAAAACTATCTTTAAAAATTGATGGATTGTTGGGCATGGTGGTATATACCTGTGTAATCCCAGCATTTGGGAGGCTGAAGCAGGAGGATCATTGTGAGTTTGAGACAAGTCTGGGCTACAAAAGTGAGCTCAAGGCCAGCCTGAACTGCATAGTAACACAGTGTTATAGGTTATATATTCCTTTGGCACCCCTGGCCTCATGTAATATGGATATGGCTGAATCTAGCATTTGTGATTGATTGCTGTCTAGCACTAGGATTGGCAATATGAGTGTTCCACACACGTAGGGGTGGAGTGACCATATAATGTAACAGTGGGAAGAAGGTGTGTCTCACTCTTTTGCTTTCCACTTTTGCTCTTTTGTAGCCGGCCATGAATAGCTGTACCACCATGCCATGCTGCCTTGGAGCCAACTAAGTATGGACTGAAACCTATAAGAAGCAAACCTTTCCTTCCCTAACTGTGGGAATTGAGTATGTTGTCTCAACAATGAGTAAAAAAGTAACTAAGACAGATTCTGTCTCAAAAAAGACAAAAAAAAAAAAAGGGAAAATAAGACACTTCCATGACAAAAAGCAACTGAACGAATTCGTGACCACCAAACCAATCCTACAAAGAGTACTAAAAGATATTCTAGAGAGAGATAAAGATGATCACAGTTCCAGGAACCACAGCAGAGGGGGATCACCATGTGGGGCAGGCAGTCAAATGCAGGGAAAAAGTAGGGAGCCAGTGGCAGGTATATAGCATGGTAGAGACAAGCCTGTGCATGTTGGTCACAACCATTAATGCAGATGATCTTCGTTCACCAATAAAAAATAAACACAGGAAGAGTGGATCAAGAAACAAGATCCACAAAGACCTCAATATTAAAACAGAAACACTAAATCTACTGGAAGACAAGGTAGGTTAGAAGTCTTGGAGACATAGGAGTAGGCAGAGAATTCATGAACAAAACGCAAACTGCACGGGACACACTTCAAAGAATCAACAAATGGGATCTCACAATATTGAAAAGTTTCTGCACTTCAAAGGAAATCACCAACAGAGTGAAAAGAAAACCCACAGAGTGGGAAAGAATTTTAGCCAGCAACCTCTCAGACAAAGGACTTGTGTTGAGAACATATAAAGAATTGAAAAACATCAAGCCCCCCAAATGCAAAGACCCTCTCCAAAAATGGGCATCTGAGATGAACACACAGTTCTCAGAGAAAAATATATAAATGGCAAATAAATACATGAAGAAATGCTCAACATCACTGGTCATACGAGAAATGCAAATTAAAACAACATTGATATTCCACCTTACTCGGGAAAGAATAGTTGCCACCAAGAAATCAACTGAAAACAAATGTTGGCGAGGCTGCGGGGAAAAAGGAACACTGCTCCACTGTTGGTGGGAATGTAGACTGGTGCAACCATTATGGAAATCCATATGGAGAATTCTCAGAAGACTAGGATTGGAAGCCCCATTCAATCCAGCTATTCCCCTCCTGGGTATTTTCCCCGAAGAACTGAAAAGTTCATACCGCAGTGATATATGTGCACCCATATTCATAGCTGCACAATTTGTGATAGCTAAGTCCTGGAAACAACCAAGATGCCATCAACTGCAGAGTGGATGAAAAAGATGTGGCATTTTTATACAATGGAATATTACTCAGCTATAAAAAAGGATGATCTTGAGGCCTTCATAGGTAAATGGAGACAACTTGAGACTATCCTCATTAGTGAGATAAATAAGAATCATATTTATAAATATCATATTGTGTCTCTAGTGTAAAAAGTGAATAAAAACTACAAGTATAATAAAACCAAAATGTATAATTGCTATTATGAAAAAGGGAGGAAAAGAAAGTGCTCTAAGGAATATACCAGCATGTATGTTTGAGTGTGTAAAATAGATGACCATATTGCTGAATCTTTGTTGGATCTTTGAGCAAAACTGTTTGTAGTCTGACTGTTTGAATGTTTACTATGTACCTTTTAACTCTGTAACTTGAATGACTACATCCAGGATGACAGTATGTAATTTATAAATTACTGATTTCTTAGTGGGGCTTTTTCTCATTTTCCTTTTTCTTTCTTTCTTTTGGAATTCTGTATTGTTGCTACCCTTTTTTCTGTTTTGCTTTTTTTCTTCTCTTTAAATAAAATTTTAAAAATGTATAATTGTTACTGTAAAAAAGAGGAAATAGGAAGTGCTATAAAAGATATAGCTTCATGTATGTTTAGGTGTGTGGGATTGATAGCCATATTTCTAGGTTCTTGTTGGATTGTTGAACAGATCTGTTTGCACTCTCACTGCTTGGGTGTCCACTTTGTGTGCTTTAATTTTGTAACTTGAATAACTATTTCTAAAAGAACAATATGTGATTTATCAACTAGTGATTTCTTACTGTTTATCTTCTTTTCTTGAAATTCTGTAATATTTCTACCTTTTTCTGTTTTTTTTTTCACTTTAAATAAAAAAAAGAAACAAGATCCATCAATATGCTGAGTATATGAAAGACATTTAACTTAAAAGGAAACTCACAGACTTGAAGTCAAAGGAGAGAAAACAATGCTGCATGTGACAAGGAACTAGAAAAAAGCAGGGGTAACTTGTCCATCAATTGCAGAGTGAGCAAGAAAGACATGCCACTTTTATACAATGGAAAGCTACTCAGCTATAAAGAAAGGTAGTCTCAAGGCTCTTGTAGATAAACGGATGCAACCTGAGAACATGTTCATGGGTACAATGGTTTGAACTCACATGGGTGAGCCTTGTGTTCCTCCCTAGTATACAAAATGGAAGGAATTAATGAGAGCCAAAATGTACAATATATATTATGAAAGTGACAGGAGAAAATGTCTAAAAAGGGAAGGTGGTAGCCATTGTTAATTTCCTATTATCTTGTTGAAGACCTGTATCACTTTCATTATTTTGTTTTGTTAGGTTTTGTTCTGTTTTGCTTGAGTTTATTAAGTCTGATGGCATGGGCAGCTATCTTGAAGATAACAAGATATATTATAGTAGTCATTGTCAATTTCCTATTATCTTTTATAGAAGTCCTATATTGCCTTTATTGTTTTGTTTTAATTGGTTTTATTCTGTTTGGAATTTTTTGTTCTTATTATGTTTGATGGTATGGGCAGCTATTATTTTTTTTATTATTTAAAGAGAAAAAAACAGAAAAAAGGTAGAAATATTACAGAATTTTAAAAAAAGGATGAACAGTAAGAGATCACTAGTTGATAAATTACATATTGTCCTTTTAGAAATAGTTGTTCAAGTTACAAAATTAGAGCATACAAAGTAGACATTCAAGCAGTGAGTTGCAAACAGATCTGTTCAACAATCCAACAAGAACTTAGAAGTATGGTTATCAATCCTATACACTTAAATATTCATGCAGTTATATCTTTTATAGTACTTCCTATTTCCTCTCTTTTTTACATTAGCAATTATGCATTTTTAAAAATTTTTATTTAAAGAGAAAAAAAACAAAAGAAAAAGGGTAACAACAATACAGAATTCTAAAAGAAAAAAGAAAAAGAGAAAAAACACAAAGAAATCACTAGTTGATAAATTACATATTGTCATCTTGGATGTAGTTGTTCAAGTTACAAAATTAACGGATACATAGTAGACATTCAAACAGTGAGACTGCAAACAGTTCTGCTCAAAGATCCAACAAAGATTCAGCAATATGGTCATGGGCAGCTATTATTAAGATAACAAGAATCATGGTAGCCATTATTGATTTCCTATTATTATGTTTTGAAATCCTGTATTGCTTTCATTGTTTTGTCTTGGTTGGCTTTATTCTATTTTATTTTGTTTGTTTTATTGTCTTTAAAAAAGGTCAAAATCCAACACCCATCTAAGACAAAAACCCAGAAGAAAAAAATACAAAATGATCATACATTAATCTGATAAAAGCCATATATGACAAACCAGTAGCTAACATCATATTGAGTACCTCTAAAATCAGAAACAAAACAAAGATCACTATCACTATTCTTCTTGAATACAGTACTTAAAACAGCAAGAAAAATCAAGCAAGAGAAAGAGATAAAAGGGATATGTACAGGAAAGGAAGATATCAAGTTATATTTACAGGTGACATGATCCTTTACATAGAATAACTAAAAAACATTGCATCAAAAGGCTCTTAAAATTAATAACTAAATTTAGCAAAATAGCAGAATAGAAAATCAGTACATACAAATCAATAGTATTCTTGGACACCAATAATGAACTCACTGAGGTAGAAATTAGGAGAAAAATATCATTCCAGTAGAACCAAAATAAATTAAACACAGTACTTATGAATGAATCTAAGCAAGGAACTTAAAGACCTCTACAATAAAAACTATACGGGAAAGAAGTCAAGATGGCCAATCAGTGAGCAACAAAATACAAAACCTCCCAGGAGAAACAACTCATTTGCCAGAATAAAACATCCTGGAGAGATCCAGACAGAGGGACATGGATCCTCTTGATGCAAGAAATGTAAAAAACCTCGCCAAACATGTTGGGACTACAACTGGAACAGCTAAAAATTACAAGATACAGTGTTTTCACTTCAACCCTCCAAGTTTATGCCAGCCTGAATTTGCGCCAGCTTGAATCCACATCAGCCAGTAGAGCCACCCAAATTCATTCCCACTGCCATTCACAGGAACCACAGTGGCGCTGAAGTCGGGGGTTGGTGAGCCCATTGGAGAGTGAAGCTGGTGAAGGGACCTTTGTTAATCCATGGTCAGTGCTGGGAATGAGACCCTCCCATAGGAAGGGTGCAACCAAATGGGCTACATGTTGGAATCAGGCAGGAGGAGCTGAACTGGGAGTGACAGTGACTTCAGTTGGATGCTGACTCCCCAGAGTAGATTCCTGAGATTTGCTTGGCCTGGGCCACACCCCTGGCTGGGACCCAATGAACCATCCCAGATCGATTCCCTGTGCCTAGCACACACTTACCGGGTGAAGTTTAGCTGGCCCAGTGGGGTTGGGTAGGCAGGAGAGGGTGGAGGTCCCTTACCAGTGTGCTTCAGAGGAAGCATGGCCAACAGGGAAGGGAGCTGGGACCTGCATTGTACACCTGTGTGGAGGAAGACAGGACCATGACAGGACAGCGAGGCAAGAGGAGGACCCCAGCCCAGAATCCTGAGAGCACTGATCCAGGAGAGGAAAAAACAATGGAGACTGAGGGTGGCAAACACACAACATCAGACATGGCTTCAATGGACATTAAGAGATATCTTTGGGACCTTGTAGACGAGCCCAAAACTGAAATATTAAATCAGGTAAAGCAAGATATGAGTAGAGTAATAAAAGAAATGCTCTCAAGAAGCATCTCTCAGGATGATACAGATGGAAGAAGGGAGGAACACAAAAAAAGGAGAGAAACATTCGATAAAGATTATAAAGAAAATATAGAATACATGAAACAGATTCAAAGAGACTACCAGGAAAATAAAAACTCCATTGAAAGCTGGCAAAACTGCCTAAAAGAAACTAAGGATAGACTATCAAAACTTGAAGACAAGTTTGCAATGTGTGATCATAAAAGGAAAGATCTCTTAAAAATAACAAGGAAACAGGCAGTAACAATATAAAGGCTAGAAGATGACAAGAGAATCTACAATTTAAGAATAAGAAATGTGAATGAAGAAGCAGGAATACAAACAGGTGAATTACAAAGGCTTTCACAGAAATAATTAAGGAAAACTTCCCAAGCATGGGAAAAGAAAATGACATTCAGTTATGTGAGGCATACAGAACTCCAGCCACCTGCAACCAAAACAGATCTACACCCAGACATATAATAATCAAGATCCCAGAAATTCAATATAAAAACAGAATATTAAAAGCCATTAGAGAAAAGAAACAGATTACCTATAAAGGTAAGCCCATCAGGATCACGGCTGACTTCTTGACACAGACCATCAGATCAAGAAGAGCTTGGAGTGAAGTGTTCCAAGCCCTGAAAGAAAATAACCTCCAGCCCAGATTGATGTACCCTGCAAAACTGTCACTAGAAATTAATGGAGAAACAAGATGCTTCCATGACAAAGAGGAACTGGGGGAGTTTGTGACCACCAATCCAACCCTACAGAGAATACTGAAGGACATTCTAGAAAGAGAGAAAAAAAAATACTAGGATTTTAGGAACAGTGGCAGAAAGGCCTCAATGAGTAGGGCAGGCAGAAGAGTGAAGGAGAAAACTAGACAAACAAAGGCAGAAAAATAGCATAGCAGAAATGAGGCAAAGAAGGATGGCTAGAATCTCTAACATAGATGGCCTTGATACACTATGTTGTTAATAGTACACCAGGATTTAAAACCCACATTACTTACACTACTCTGCTTAGATGTATTATAATCTGTGCCAGTCATTCGTACATTACCTGTATGAGATTTGAGGGCACAGCTAGTTATCCTGAAAATAACAGGATATGGTACGGTAATCATCCTTAATTTCATATTAACTTAATCTAAAGCTCTGTATAATCTACACTGTTTTACCATGACTAATCATAATCAATTCTGGTTTGTTAGATCGCTGTTTTGTATTGATAGATTTTATTTAAAGCTGTTGTGATTGATTGTATCAAGTCTGAGAGTATAGGCAACTACACTTTCACTAAAATATCCACTATGACAAGATTCACTAGAATACCCATTATGGTTTGATTATCACCTGCCTGTGAAGTTTTATACTGTCTATAATGTTTTATTTTTACTAACATTGTTATGTACTGCTATATTCAATTATACTGCTATATTCAATTACACCTGATGATATGGACAATTCTATTGAAGATAACAAGAGATAACACAGTAACCATTGTAGATCACCTTGAATAGAGGTTTTAGATGACATTTGGTTTCATGTTTTTATAGGAATTTGTTTTGTTTTGTTTTGCTATGTTCTGTTTTTCCCTCTAATACAGAAAGGATAGAAATACATGTAGAGACTCATGCATGAGTAGCTGTTTACACTCTCACTGTTTGAATATCTACTTTGTATGCTTTAATTTTGTAACTTGAACATCTATTTCTAAAAGGACAATATGTAATTTATCAACTAGTGATTTCTTATTATCTTTTTTTTGAAATTCTGTATTATCTCTACCCTTTACATGCTTTTGTTTCTCTTTAAATAAAAAAAAAACAATTTTTTTCTTCAAAGTGTAGACAATTGGAAAAAAGTAAAAATAAAATAATAAAAACTATACTATTCTGAAACAGATGATCAAAGAGGACATCAGAAATGGAATGATGTCTCCTGTTGCTGGATAGACAACAATGAATATTGTCAAAATGACAATGCTTCCAACACTGATACATATAAGTCCTGAAATTAATATGAAATAAGAGACCCAGAATAGCAAAACCAATTCTGGGTAACAAAGGCAAGGCAGGGGCATCAGAATACCTGACTTCAAGTTGTACTACAAAGCTACTGTGCTAAAAACAGCATGGCTGCTGGGGACTTAACTCTGTGGCATAAGCACCTGCCTGGCAAGCGAGAGGTTATGAGTTTGATCCCTGGTCCAAAAAAACCTGTGTGGTATGTAGGGAGCAGCATGATAGCTTCATGGCTGCTGCTCCATCTCTCCCTCCTGTGGGCGTCCAGTGAGTCGGCCTACATTTCCCAGGATCCTCTCGCCCCACCCAGGAAATGACAGTGACCCATCCGTAACTTCCCGCCCCCGCTTCTTTATAAGCCAGGAGCATTGTTCAATAAACAAGGTTTGATTGGGAAACTTCAACTTGCCTCCGTCTCTCTCTCTTCACCCTGCCCCCACCCCGTTTTCCTTCCTCTAGGGGAAAACCCACGCATTGGTCCGCAGGCCGGATCAAGTGGCGCCCAGCGTGAGGCCCCAATACGAGGAGGTCAACGAAGGATCGTTCACAGAGGAAAAGCCGTGGCCACGGTAGCTGGGGGGACTCCGTCCCTGTGATCTGTACAGACAACTGCCTGACGTCTTGTCCGAATCATGGTAAGTGAATGTAATTGGCTTGGGTCAAGCGTTAAGTGAACACAAATTGTTCGTTGCCGGCCTTAGTAAGGCCCTCAAAGCGAGAGAGATAAGGGTTAAAACAAAAGATTTATTAAATTTGCCCCTGGTTCCCTCCGGAGGGCTCCATTGATACTAAAAGATGGGAAACAGGAAATGCTTTAAAATACTACTATAGAGTTTTTTGGTCCCAAAGGGGACAGAAAAGTCCCAATGACCTCTTTTGCATGTTGGACCTTAATTTCTGAGCTGCTAACCCAACGTCATGCAGATCCCCAAATTAAAAAAATGCTTACTCAAGGTGAGGCTGCACTACGCTCCCCCCGCAATCCTACCCCAAAGCCGCCCTCAGACACGTCCAGTGTGCCCAGTCATCCCGGCTCTGTAATTCTTGATAGTAAAAAGCCGCTTCAAAATGGCGACTTGCCACCACTTCCTTTGTCTGGGACACACAAGGACATTAAAAATGGCGCCACCCTATTTGACACTCAAAATGGCGCTGCTGGCCCCGCAGGTCGTTAAGACCCATACGCCATTCACAGTAACTACTTTAAAGGAATTAAAAACAGCAATCACTCAATACGGCCCCACAGCTACTTTCACCCTTGCTGTTCTAGATTCCATGACTCAAAGTTAAATTATCCAAAATAAATGAAAGGACTTAGCCAAAGTCACTCTTTCTGGGGACAATTATTTGCTTTAAAAATCT
>PVLA01014399.1:0-30745 GCA_004027455.1 Hydrochoerus hydrochaeris | reverse complement strand
AGGAAGAGAAAGGCAGACAGGGGAGAAGGGAGGGTGGAACTGGAGGCCGGGAAGAACCTCAGAGGCCCAGCACTTGTTTAGCATATGTAAGGCCCTGGTTGCATCCCTAGCACTACCAAAAATAAATAAATAAATAAAACCCTTGTAAGTCTACTACGGACAAACAGCAGTCTTTCCTCTGGTAGAGGATGTTATAAATCCCATTGTTTGAGGCCCCGGATGAGTCAGCCACCAAACAAATGGTTCTGTTGACTCAAAAAAGCTCCTAACAATCAGCATCTACTTCTCTAAAGACCCATAAAAAGCGATCGCACTCCTCAAGCCTCGGAAGGGAGAATGTCACGGTTTCTAGGTGAAAGGCCTGGCAGCCAGCCCGGGGCACTACTGAGAGGCATGGTCTGCTGGATGAAGTGAGGTGACAGGGCCATGCCTCAAGGGATTACTGGAACCCCTCCTCAGTTTCCCCTGCCTTTTTATGGTGCTGAGGACTCAACACAGGGCCTTCATATGGAATTATATCCTCGGTCCTTTCTATTCTGTTGAGACTGGATATCACAAGGTCACTAAGTTGCCAAGGCTGGGATCAAACTTGCAATCCTCCTGCTTCAGCTCCCAGAGGGCTGGGATTACAAATGTGTGCCACCATGCCAGGACATCGCTGCTTCTTGCTTCCAGCTTCCCTGAGGTAAGCTGTTTTATTCCATATACACAGCTGCCCTAGGGGCAGTCTTACTACAGACCCCAAAGCAATGGAACCAAGTGACCATGGACAGATTTCTGAAACCATGAGCTCAAATAAACCTTTGTCCTTGGAAGCTGCTTACCTCAGGTATTTTGTTACAGTAACAGAAACCTGACTACCATCAAGAGCAGGACACACTAACATGTTCTCAGCCCCACCCCTAGGTGTCTGGAGTAACCCTTTGGAACCTACAGCTTGTTGGTTCCCATATGGCCAGCGGAGCTGGATGATGGCAGCATACAGACGGATCATCCCAGACATGCGTTTCAGAAAGTTGTCCTGCTGCTCCACCTTTGATTCCTTTACTTGGTAGCCAAGCATTCTGTGTAGGAAGAAAACGATCACTAAGATGAGGCCAAAATAAGGGTGACAAAGCAGATCAAAAAACTGCTCGGACTACCAGTGTTACTGCATTTCACATTGTTACGTGTGACTCCACCTGTGGGGTGCTCTGCTTACAAAGCACTCATGTCTGTTATCAACTTACTCCAGACAAGGTAAACTCAGGAGGTAATGGAGACCATTACCCCACTTACAAATAAGGAAACTGATGCTTGAAGAGCTTAGATTACCTACCCAATTTGCAAAGCTATTAAATGAAAAGCAAGGATCAGTTCCAAGATCCCCGGACTTAGATTCGGCATTCTTCCTAGTAAAGGAAACAGATTACTGGTGCCTAAGTCCACAAAGCCCAAAGCTGTCCACTTGCATGGAGCACACTGTGCTTTCTGACCAAATATTCCAGGTAAAGCAGAGGAGCTTGAGGAGGAGGGGAACAAATCCCGATTCTATTTATATTGCACTGGTCACCCTAGGGAGAGGAAGAGAAAAACCACCTCACCGCTGGTAGTCTTCCAAAGGCATGCCCTCCCTGAACGCTGGGTAGAAAGGAACAGAGTAAGGACACTTTTTGTGCAGGTGGGCAAGGATGAGGTCCCCGACTCTGGGGTGCAGCTCCCAGATGCCGGAGGCCACGACCGCGATGGGGAAAGCTGCTTCGTGGTGGGAGGCCACCTCCTCCTCGCCTTGTTTCTGGGAAGAGACAGGTTCACCTTTCCATCAGCACCGGGAAGGCTTAAGGCTGCACACCAGCCACTTCTGCCCACAATGCTGGCAAAAAGTTTCCTCACCACAAATTTCTCAGCCAGCTTATACTGCACAAAGTCCAGCCCCTGTGGGTTCTGTGTGATGGACACGCAGTGCCCGCCTGACTGGATGGGCTTTCCAGACAGCAGGCTGTGGATTTTGTCAAAGATCTCCTTCAGCTTCGAACCTGGGAGATAGAGAGAGAGAGAGAGGGCAAGGAGGGCGGGGAAGAGACAGAAACAGAGACAACAAAAAGAGCCATCTGCATGCCATGTAATCCTAGTAGCATCTCAAACCAAGCCCAGCAGCTGTACAGCAGTTTATAAAGCCTGAAGCCAAAACCCAGGGCAGAGGAACGCACGACAGTCAAATCCACATTGCGGGATGCATAAGTGCACAAGTCATGAGCCTGTCCCTCCCCTGGTTTGGGAATGAAATAATTCTGAAGCCAACACATAAGGGACAGTGTCAGACAGTGAGCCAGGGGCAGGAGTGGGAGATGTCCCTAGAGGAGTCAGTCACATCTCTAGGACCTAAGGGACCTCCCTAGGTCCTTCCCAGGGAGGGACAGTCTCTCCTTCTCTGGAGACTGCCTTCCTCTAGTCTCGCACACATAGGTGGCTTCAGTATCCCTGTCACACACACTCGGAGGCCGCAGCAGGGACCAGCACCTGCTGTATGTACCACAGAATGGCAATGTGCAACATGAGGATGGAAATGGAGACAAGGAAGGAAAGAACTGAAGGTTCTGCCTCCGGAGACCAACCCCCTTCCTGTTGCTGGGTTGTACGAGATGACCCTTTGTCCTGGCGACATGTCCTTTTTGTGTTTTTAAAGTAAAAGAAAAAAGAAAATAAAGTAAAATAAGGCATTTTATTTGAAAATGGAGGGCTAGGGGCTGGGGATTTAGCTCAGTGGCATAAGCACCTGCCTTGCCAGTGTGTGGTTGTGAGTTCAATCCCTGGTACCAAAAAAAAAAAAAAAAAAAAACAACAAGAAAAAGGACAGGAGGAAAAGAGATGACAGATGCACGAGTAGGCAGAATGTGAAAGTGAATTTCTCCTTTTCTTAAACATAGCTAAATTAATTTCAGGAGTCAAATAAAGAGATACCATAGAGCCCCAAGTCCTGAGATGACAAAAACGGACATTTCCACACACATCTCTCCAGCTCACGCTCCTGATGTACTCCTGTCACCAGTGATGATCTCCAAGGGCCTGGGGCAGAATTCCCCATCCAGTCCCCCTCCCCACCCTCCCACCCTGCAGCCTGTCGTGGGTCCCTCACTCCCCGGCCAGTGTCTTCACTTACGCTCTCCTTCCCTGCAAGGGCTAGGAAGGCAGCTCAGTGCAGAGCACTACTCAGCATGTACATGATGCTGGGTTCGATCCCTAGCACCCCAAAAATTAAAAAATAAAACTGTCTTTGAACTTAACTGCTCTTGGCCTTTCTCTCTCCCTCTCTCCCACTTCTCTCTGTCTTGCCCTCCTCTCTTCTGGTAGCAAGAATCTAAACCAGGGGTGCTCTACCAAAGCTACATCCCAAGCCCCCCTCCTTTACTATGTTGCCAGGCTGGCCTTGACCATGTGATCCTCTCCGCCAGCCTCCCTAGCAGGATTACAGGCCCGCACCACTGCACCTGGCTCAGCCTTTAGGAGACAAAAATGAGAACCTTTCACTCAGCAATTCCTGTGCGCTAATTTCAGAGCACGACGGGTGTCTGGCTGGCTGGGAACTCAACAGGCTTGCAGCAAGGATGGCGACCCAGGGCAGAGCCTAGGCATATGTCACATGGACAAACAAGCAAGCAAGACTAGACTGGCTGGATGGGGACCAAACAGGAAGCAGCCAGTGCGGTGATGGGGTTCAGGAGCACCGAGTACTTCAAGGGAACAGGAAGAAGATGAGGCACTGAGGGATGATGATCTGCACACTGCATGGAGGTCACTGAGACCCTGGGCAGAGAGGCCCCTCAGGTGAGCTAGAGAACCCCTGTCTCAGGACAGAGGTGACTGGGAGTTGGGAGTCACTAGGACCCAGGTGCAGTGTGAGGCCTGCGGGGGGAGAACAGGGTGAGAGCAGCTTCCTGGAAAACACATGAGACCAAGGCAGGGTGTGCAAGGGCAGGACCCACAGAGAGGGGGCACAGTCTGGAAACCAAAGGAATGACGGCTGCCTGTTTTTGTGGTGCTAGCAACTGAACCCAGGAACTTTTCCCCAGCCTTAAAAAAAATTATTTTTAATTAAAAAAAAAAAAGAAAAATGTCTAGGGAATTTTAGAATTAAAAAAAATATATATTTTTGAGACAAGGTCTTGCTAGGTCATTATTACCCAGGCTGGGCTCAAACTTGTGACCCACCTGGTTCAGCCTCCCAGAGTCCTGGGACTACAGGAGTGCGGGCACCAACACCACCAGGCCTACCCCTGGCAGCAGGCGTCTTACAGAAAAGGGAGAGGTGAGAAAGGGGAAAACCGACCCAGATACGAGCACTGCCTGCATGCTTCAAGGCTGAGGGGCCGCAGCCGGGGGAGCTGGCAACTGCATTAGCGGGAGAGAAAGGCAGGGAAAGAGCAGCAGTCCTCCGGAGAAAGAACAGGGCGGGGAGGGCCAGCAGGGGTGTGCAGAGCCACCAGGGTGACGGGCACTGCAGCTGCCCTGTGCTTCGTGTCCACGCGGACCGAGGGGAAAGCACAGGAGAAAAGAGGGGGAGCGGTGGGGCCACGGCGTGGCTGCCTCAGAACCCAGGCACCGGAAACCCCACTGAGCCATTCGCTCATGTATTTATACCCTGCCCTGCTCCCGAAGGAATGTCAAACAGGGTGACAGGTAACTCTGTGCTACGGCCTCTCGAGGACAAGAACTGCAACTTCCTGTGCCTCTTAGGCAACAAGGTAATGGGGCACTGGGCCGTGGTGACAGCAGATGCCCAGGCAGGGGTGGCAGTCTGTACTTGGGAGGCAGCCTCATTAGAGCCGTGTAAAAATAACACCTGGGGGCCAGGCAGTTAGCTCAGCAGCATAAGCACCTGCCTGGCAAGCCCTAGATCCTGAGTTTGATTCCCGGTACGGACCCCCCAAAAAAGAAAAAAGTGCATTTAAGAGTTGTCCTACCTAATTTTTTTTTTACTGCCAGGCGTGGTAGTGCATACCTGTAACCCCAGCACCTGGGAGGCTGGGCTAGGAGGGTCGCTGCTAGCCCCAGGCCAGCATGGGCTACACAGTGAGTTCAAGGTCAGCCTGAACTATGTAGCAAAACCCTGTCTCAAAAAACCAAATATATACATATGTACATACATAAATTTATTGCCATGCAGCTTATTAAAATCAGTCATTGGGCACGCAGGATGCCACACGCCTGCAACCCCAGTACTGGGAGGCTGAGGCACGAGGGTCATACATTTGAGCCGAGCCTGGGCAGCTTAGTGACCCTGTCTCAAAATAAAAAAAGATGTAGATCTATGTAGAGGCTGTGGGTTTAATCCTGAGTGCTGAAGGAAAAAAAAAAAGTCAACAAAGGCACAGTGATCATTTTACCACCTATGCCCTGAAGAAGAGAAAGGGGAGAAAATGAGGCTCTATCAGTTTATACACACCCACAGCAACACCCGGCGTTTGTGTGCACATACTTTCCTTCTTTCTCTGCAGTGCTGGGGACAGAAGCTGGGCCCTGCAGGCAAGGACGCTGTGCCGCGCTGCACCTGCCCTGAACAGTGCTGCGCAGGAAGCCGGCTGTGCCCGGAGCCCTGAGTCTCAACACTGAGCTGGGACGGGAGGGTCACATTGCTGCCCTCCTGACTCACCTGCGATGGTAGAGATCTGGCTCACGGGGATGGTGGCGGCCTTCTGCAGGTCCATCTTGACCTTCTTGGTCTGTTGGAGAAGGGAGAGAAGGCAGTGTTCTCAGGGGCCGAGCAGATGCTCTTAAGAGTTAGGGAATTCCTGTGGCAACCAAGGCCTGCCACTCTGCCACCCGCCACTCCTTACCTGTGTGTCCTTGCTGCTGGTCAGGCCCTCGAAGGCCGACACGCACTGGGCAGCAGCATCCTGCAGCTGCTGGTACCACTGCATCGTACTCTCCTGCACCTTCACCTGGAGGCCTGGGCAGCAGAGGACAGACATCAACAGCAGCAGGGGTTTAGAGCCTGCTACGGAGGCTGGGGTGGCACTCATCTCTCATGTGGGGGCTGCTTTCGTGATCACAACAGCGTTGTGAAACAGATATTGGCATTGGCTCCATCTCATGGATAAAGGAACTGGTATGGAAGGGTTAATTGCTTTGCCATGGGGACAAAGCCCAGAAGTAGAAACAGACTTCCTTGCTCGGGCTCTAGAGCCTGCATGCAAAAACTATGCTCTGCAGCTTCTCACACATATGACGTGAACACCACGGTATCTGTACCTATTTACTCCCAACACTCATTGCCAGCAATACTGGAATGACACATCTGCTAGAATCCAGGACGGTGTCCACACCACACTCACCTTCGCTCTGTGTCCTGCCCGGGCTCTGGCTGGGGCCTGGTGCCTGAGGGGCGGCCCCCAGCCCCTGCTGCATCTGTGACTCCTGCAGCTTGGCCCGGGCCTCCTCCTCCTCCTGCTTCTTTTCCCTGCAGGCTCTGCTGATCTCCTGTCCCAGGCTGGTGCACAGGTCCCGCATCTCCTGCAGTGCCCGCTCGGCCTCAGCCTGGTTCTCCGCCGTGGGGTAGCCGCTCTGCAGAGCAAGGGACGCAGGGCATGCGCTCAGTTGCTGAGGGCCCTCGAGGGCCCAATCGCACCCCACATGACACGGTGAGGTGTCTCTCGCCAGGGGTGCAGCTGCACTCGCCACACTAAACGCGCTGCCTTCCTTCTGCTCAAGGATCTACCGCTGCACCCCAGCCCTCTATGCTGCAGCACCCACGATCTTTACCACTGCACCCCGGCCCTCTACACTGCAGCACCAATGATCTCGGCACCACTGGTCAGGGTCTTAACAGTTTGTATCAGCGACATTAAATTCTGTTTTACTGTGTATGCTACAAATGTCTCCTAATTTGTAATATTCTCAATGTTCTATGTTTTTGTATCAACTTTTCCCTTATGATTTGTTTTTATTGCTATGCTTGGAAGGAGCCTCTACACCTTACCTTACAGTTTTAAATTCAAATATCAAGAAATATGGGATAAGATGAAAGCATGGTATCAATTTAATCTTTACCTACCGATATAACTGACCTTTCCTTCACTGATTTTTTTACGCTTTGTAGTTCTGGGAATCAAACGTGCATACTAGGCAGTCTACCACTGAAACCCACCCCTAGCCCCAGAAATAGGTTTCAAAATACACACTTATACATATATACACATACAAGGTCTGACTCTTCTCTCTTCCTTTTATTTTTGTAATGCTAGAGATGGAGCTGGGAGCCTTGGGCATGAGAAGCAAGTGTTGACCCAGAGCTACACGCCCAGTCCTGCCTCTGGTGCCATTTGTCACAGAGATGGGGTCCTGGCCCCTCCCTCGCTGACGTAAAGTGATATTAGCTTGGGTTCTAGCTCAGTGGCACAGCTCTTGCCAAGTGCATGGAAAGCCTAGGTCTGATCACCCAGGCTGAAAAAAATTACTGTGTATCTCCACACATGCACACACAAAACACTAACATTTGGCCAGGCATCGCATAAGGATGGCTCTGTCAAAGACAGCATAGATGAGAGTGCTCCGTTAAGACGCTATCAGCTAATGACCCCCTAGGTTTGTTGACTGCACGCTATGATGTTTGCACAACTATGAAATTGTCTAACAAATTCCTCAGAAGGTGTCCCTGTTATTACACAGTGCACAACTATGTATTCATTATCTACAGGGAAATGCGTCTCTTCCTGGGCTCAGTATCCTGCTGCACTAGTCCTGCTGTCTACTCCCTGGCCGAAAGCAAACTGCTTTCGCTTTCCTGACACAAAGTGTTTCTATTTTAATAACACAAGTCCTCCATCACTAATCATCTGGAGATGGTCTGATACATTTTGGGGCATGTTTCATCCCTTACTTTATGGAACTTTCAGAAATATTCATCCAATCATTCAAGTTTCATTTATTTATTGACCAACTGGTCCTTTTGAGATAGGGTTTTGCTGTGCAGTTTAGGCTGGCCTTAAACTCATGGTGATCCTCCTGCCTCAGCCTCCCAAGAGCTGGGATTATAGGTGTGTGTCACCATGCACAGTCTCAACTTTCATTTTGTAAATCCAAAACAACTTTGCAGCTTCCATTATGTAAACCACATCTGTTTGTGTTCATTAATTTCTAGGTAATTTATAATATGAAAGTGATATAAAGAAATGCTTGGCACCTGCATGCTGCTGATTACTGCTCTGTATGATATACTGCTTAGCACAAAGCAGCAAGGCACAGAAGAGTGGGTGACTGCTTGCCTCGGGAGTATCTGATTCATAGGTGTTTGAGGACAGGTCTTCCTGCATAGTCCAAATACGGTATGTAGGCCAGCATGGTCTCAAATTGTAATCTTCTTGTCTCAGCCCCCTGAGTGCTGGGAGTACAGACTTCACTACCACATTCTCCTTGTTTTCATACTTAAATAACAGACACAGTATCCAAAAACTAAAAGAAACCGTCCTTTGCAGAGGACAAGAGAATAGAAAGTTGGGCGTGGTGGCACACACCTGTAATCCCAGCACTGGGGAGGGCTGAGGCAGGAGGAGAACAAGAACAAGAAGCTAGACTTCTCTGGATACACTCTGTGGTGCAGCGCAAACTTTGAAAATATGTCTTACATAATTATAAAACAAAATTAAATCTAATGGAAAAAATCTCTAAATTAAAAACAAAATGAAATAAATGATCCCAACCTTTCAGTAAGTTGGTCACTTAAGGATTTAAGAAAAGGGAAACTGCCAGGCGTGGTGGTGCACTCCTACAATCCCAGCACTCAGGAGGCTGAAGCAGGAGGATCGTTGCAAGTTCGAGACCAGCCTAGGCTACAAAGTGAGCCCAAGGCCAGCCTGAACTGAATAGCAAGGCCCTGTCTCAAAAAGAAAAAGAAAAAGAAAAAGAAAGAAAGAAAGAAAGAAAGAAAAGGGAAACAAGAAAAGGGAAACTAATTTTACCGTCCATTCACATAACATGGCTATAGCAAAAAGATTTTTTCCAGGCCAGTGTCAAGTGCAAGGTCATGAATTTGATCCCCAGCTCCAAAAAACAAAACAAAAGATCATTTCCTTTTGGATTTTTGAGACAGTGTCATAGCCCAGGCTGGCCTCAAACTTGTCCTAATTCTCCTGTCTCACTCTCCTGAGTGTTGGGATTACAGCACCACCATGTCTGGCTAGAAACAATTTTTCTTTCTCCACTGAGACAGGGTCTTGCTGCACAGGTCAGGCTGCCCTTAAACCCACTACAGAGCCCAGGCTGGTCTGGGACCCACAGTGATCCTCTCCCGAGTGCTGCGATTTATGGCTGTACGCCACCACACCTGGCTAGAAACAAAAATTTTAAATCTAAGACATAAAACAAGAAATGCAGGGAAAAACCCATGAAGATGTTACCATGCTTGCGTCTGGGCAAGGAGGTGACAGTGGTGACTGTTGCTTTCCCAGGAAACAGGCGTTACTCTGGGGGTGGCACCCACAGCCTGGCACACCCTAGACTGCTCTGCCCCTGGGCTGCACCCCCAGCCCAGGCACTGCTTTTCAATCAGAAAACACCGCTCTTCTGGCCCCAGTCCAAAGACAGAGGAGTCCCTGGCAGCCCTCACCTCCGAGGTGGCGCGGATGATGCTAGAGATGAGGCTGCACAGCTGGTTGCCACGTGTGCGGAAGGCCGCCAGGTCGAGCTGCAGCGGGTCCCTGTGCAGGTCGGAGGCACCGGAGGCAGAGGCTTCCAGCTGCTGGTTGAGCTGCAACACCTCCTCCTGCAGGGCGTAGAGGGTCCGCAGGCGGCCCTGGCCCTCCTCCTTGCGCAGCCGCTCCTGCTCCTCCTTGCGCAGCCGCTGCTGCTCGGCCTCACGCAGCTTCAGGTTGAGAATCTGCACAGGGCCAGTTGGGGTCAGCTGGGCTCCAGCCTCGACTGGCTCAGAGCGGGACTAGGACAGCCGAGGCCGGTCACAGAGGCAGGACTCAAACCTGACCCCTCGGACAGGCTCCGCCTACTCCCTCCCCACCCGGGTCACTGACCTTGGCTCGGTGGTGATGCTCCGCCTTGAGCTTCTCCTGGTGGCCCAGGACTTCTCTGGTGCTGCATGGAGACAGCAGAGAGGAAGAGGCAGGGGTGCTTGCTAGGCCTGGGCCCCCCACCAGGCTTCCTCGCTAGACGCATGGGCCACCTGCCAGTCAGAAGCTGCCCTGCCAGCTCTGACATCTCAGCTCGCCCCTCCCCCGCATGAGCTGGGGCTCACTCACCTCCTCTCCATCACCTCCTGCAGCTCCTGGAACTCCTTGTGCTGCTTCAGCATCTTCAGCTCGTCGAAGCGCTTCAGCTGTTCCGACGCCATCTCCGACAGGGCGCGCACCTTCTGTTCCTGCTCCTCCTGCCACAGCCGCAAGCCCTCCTGGAAGGCAGCAGCCCTGCCCTGGGACTGTCCCCACGACACACTCCTCTGCCCTTGGCGACCCTCCCCTGCCCTCCGTCCTCAGCTCTTCAGGGATCTCAAGGGCGCAGACTCATATACCCATTCCTGGGGACCACTGGGGCCCGCTCTCTCGAGGGGCCATCTTTATGGTCTGCCCCACACAGTATCCTTCTAGTGCACAGTGGGAAGGGACAGGTACTTAGGAATGTGGTATCACACACCTTACACCATTTCTATTTTATAGCACGGAGAACGAAACACAGGTGCACTCTACTATCCCCCCCACGCTTTTCTCTTTTTGGTTTTTTGAGACAGTCTTGCTACGTATCCCAGGCTGGCCTTGAACTCACAGGAGTCCTTCTGGGAGTCTCAGTGCCCAGCACGCCTGGCTTCCAGCCCCTTTACTTTTTTGCATACTGGTGATTGAACCTAGTATCTTCATATTGAGCTGCAACACCAGCCCTTTTCTGTGTTTTACTTTGACAGTCTCACTAAGTAGCCTAGGTTGCTTTGAACTTGGGACCCTCGACCTCACGGTGCTGCTATTACAAGCATTGCTGTACCAGACCCACCTGGTACTTCTAAGCTTCCACCCTATATATCCTTTATGTGTGTGTTACTGGAGATTGAACCCCAGGACACTAAACTATAACTGAACTACAACTCAGGTCTCTCCAAATTGAGATGAGGTCTCTCTAAATTGATTCACCTGACTCAAATTTGCCATCCTCCTGCCTCAGAGCAGCTAGGAATACAGACATGTGACGCTGCACCCAGCTCTCCCCTATGTAACCTTATTAGGGCTTCACGACAAGCTATAGAAACTCTTATTCTATTTTCTTCTTTTTTTTTTTTTTTTTTTTTGAGACAAGGTTTCGCTGTGCATTTCAGATTGGCCTTGAACTTGCTTTGTAGCCCAGGCTGGTCTCGAATTCACAGTGATCCTTTTCCCTCAGCCAAGTGCTGGGATCACAGGTGTGCACCACCACACCCAGCACACTTACTCTTATTTAACTTTGTAAACGCACCGTGTTCACTGCTACCTTACTCCCTCCCCTCCTCCACCTCCACTGAGCAGAGTCCCTTTCCTTATACCTAAGGAAAACACCTAAGGGTGTCTGCATTTCTCTCCAAGGGAGCACTCTCATGGTCTTACGGGCAATTTGGCATTTATCAAGATTTACAGTGTATTTATCCTCTGGCACTAGTACTATTTGAGGAATTTATACGCTGAGCAAAAACACACACCTGCGTAAAGGTCTGACAGACAGATGCACCCTGGAGCCCGGCTGTGGATGGTAATGCAGTTAAACAAGGGGAAGAGTCAGGGACAGGGAATCAATCCCATGCAGCCACTCTGCAGGGGCTCAAGGAGGGCGAGACGCTGCGGGATGGCGTGGAGCCGTGTCTGAGTGTGGCTCAGTCTGGAGCACATGCCCAGTACACAGGAGGCCCTGGGGGCCACTCGGCACCACAGTAAGGAGAGAAAAAAGACACTATGTTATTCTGTTTTGTAACTTATTATAAGATGGAAAATTGAAGGCAACCCACACCTCTCCCCTCCTCTGAGACTTCATGAGTGGCAGCTGGCCAGTAAGAAAGACACAGCAGACGGAGTGTGAAGGGGTATCCCAGGCAAGGCCCGCTAGGAGCGCTGGGAAGGCAGGAAGTGGTAGAGGAGTAGCATGACAGAGCAGAGCAGAGCAACCCCAGAATGCAGACACATGCATGCGCACACGCGTGCATGTAATCGCTATCCTGGGGGCGGGGGGAGGAAGAGCCTGAGATTGGAAATGCCAGGTCTGAAGTGGCAGGACAAGCTGAATATGCGTCGCTGAAACAGCCACCTCGGGTCACCACCCCCAGCAACAGACCGATGGCCAATGCGAGGCATCTGTGCTATGGGAATTCTCTGTCACCCGGCCCTCCCACTTCAAGCTGCCCCGCCTTTATCATCACCGTGGTGCGCTGAATGCGGGCTTGATACGCTGGCACGTGACTTCTGAGGGCAGGTCTGAAAGGGAACTGCAGCTCTGCCCATTTCTCTTAGGATGCTTGCGTTTTCTTTGTGGAGACAGGGCCACATTCTGTAGTCTGTGCTAGCCTGGGATTCCCTATGCACCCAGGCTGGCCTCTGATCCTCCTGCGTCAGCCCTGAGTGCTGGGATGACAGCCTGCACCGCCACACCTACGGTAGGATCCTTCATTTTGAAACTTGACAATGCCAAGGAAGCCTAGGACACACAGGCAGGACAGAGACCCCAGCAGACCACAAATGCCAGACCGGGAAACCACTGTGCCGACGCCAATCTTAGCCGCTACAGCCACAGTAACCCCATGGGAACTCCTAGCTGGGGCAAGGCACCCTGACATGGGACAGTAAGGGGTGCCGCTCTTTCAAGTCACAAGGTTTGGGACAGTCAGGGGTGAAGCACACTCCTAGCCAAAAGCAAGTTCTAAAAACAGAGAAAGAAAAATGAAGAGTTCTATAAAAGAAAATCAGGAAGGAAGAAGACAGGAGAGGGGGAGAGAGAGGGAAGGTGGGGGCCACTGGTTTTCTGGAAAAATACTCCAAGAAGTGGGGTCCGGGAAGTCATAATAACGCTATGCCAATTATTCTTCTTGAAGTCCTGGTCTCATCACTGATAAATAACCATCTTAATTTTGGTGGGCTTTTTCTGTGTGTTTTGACACATGGTTTTGCTATGTAGTTCAGTGTACACTTTAACTCACTATGCAGCCCAGACTGGCCTTCAATTTGCAGCAATCTTCCTGCCTCAGTCTCCCAAGTGCTAGGATTACAGGTGTGCACCACCATATCTGGCAGAAATCTTTTTTTTAATGATAATAATCATCTTTAGATATGTGTGGGATCTCTACTGTACAACGAGATCAAGATGAACAAATGGAAAATGATGAACCTCAAGAAAAAATATTTCAAAGAATACAAGTGAAATGTGAGTGCGATGCTCTGAAAAACTGAGTAAGTAGATAATACGAACAAGCTCATAATAGGGAGGCTGAGGCAGGAAATCACTGAGCCCAGGAGTCTGAGGCCAGCCTGCAGCCCCTGTACTTGGGAGGCTGAGGAAGGCGGACTGCTCCAAGTTTGTGGCAGCCACTCACTGTGGAGCCCAGGCTCGCCTTAGACTCATGGTGATCCTCCTGCCTCAGCCTCCTAGGTGTTGGGATTATGGGCACGTGCCACCACTCCTGGCTAAAGTCTCATCTTTGGGCCAAGGATTTAGCTCAGAGGCATAAGTGCTTGCCTGGCAAGCGGGAGGTCATGAGTTTGATCCCCGGTACCAAAAAAGAAAAAAAAGATCTAGTCTTTATACTGTAACTTTGATAATCCTGGACCATCTTCATTATCTCTGGAGAAGTAAATGGAACTCAGGAAAGCCTAAACAATTTCGTTAAACTTACATGTAAAATACAAAAGCTAGTACAACATTTGAGGGCTGGGGATTTAGCTCAGTGGCATAAGCACCTGCCTGGCAAGTGCGAGGTCAAGAGTTCAATCCCTGGTACCATAAAAAAAAAAAAAAAAAAAAAGCTAGTACAAGATTTGATTTCGTAATGCTCACTTTATTTTTTCCTGGCAGTACTGAGGATTGAAGCCAGAGCCTTCACACTGAGCTACATCCTCAGTCCTTTTTTAATTTTGAGACAGGCTATCACGAAGTCATTTGGGCCGAGGATTTAGCTCAGTAGCATAAGTGCTTGCTAGGCAAGCATGAGGTCATGAGTTCAATCCCTGGTGGTGGAAGGGGGTGTTTCACTAAGTCACTAAGCTGCCCAGGCTGGGTTCAAACTTGCGATCTTTCTGCCTCAGCTTCCCATGCTATTGGGATTACAGTTATGGAACACTGTAACCAGCTTGACCCCTACGTTATGCTACTGTCCCCGAGGAGTCCTGGTGGATGGGACATCAAGATCAGCACAGCAGATGTTCCTACACCCTGGGGAGCTGCGGTGAAACGTGGCTCCCTCAGACCAGGCCTGCCACATGTCACGCGTCACTTACTTTCCCCCGCATTCTGTGCACCAGTTCGTACATCCGGATGCAGCCTTCCACACTGACCCCCCGAGAGGACTGTAGTGCCTTGGGTTCTGTTTGCCGGGACTCCTGCTTGCCCTTGAGACAGAGGTGGGAAAAGAATTAGGATTTCAACATGGTAGAGTCAGACAAAAATCAGATCCAACCTGAGAACACCACCAATACCAAACACAGCTAGGTCAGGAGCAGCGAGCGGGCTTTCCATGACGTCAACCTTGTTCAAGCTGACTCCTTTAAGAAACTGAACACTGTTGCTTTGGGTGGCTTTCTGCTGTTTGCGATCTGGCCTGCTTACTTGATGTTATTCTGCAGGACAAATGAGCCCTCTTTTCTGGTGAGTATCCACTTTTCCCTGGCCCCAAACCCCGCTCCTGGCCCGAGAGGTAACCACAAAGCAGCCTACTCTTGAAGTGCTCTCCCCTCTGTTAGCCAGTGTCCACCTGACGGATAAGCCTGTGCCCAGCCAGGCCTGGCATTCCCCTTCTCAGGGGACGCCAACCTACGATGTGAGCCAACCTACCACACAGCACTTGGCTACAAGACAAAACCGAGAACAGTGTGGAAGAACAGAGAGATGGGAGGCAACACTCTGTGTTTGGGTCACTGGATTGAGTCACAATAATGCCAGGAGGCCGGGGATTTAGCTCAGCAGCACAAGTACCTGCCTAGTATGCTCGAGGTCATGAGTTCAATCCCCGGTACTCCTCCCCCAATAATTAAATACAAATAAAAATCTATATCTAAACAACTCCCACTTACTTCTGTTTAATTCCTAATGATAAAATAATGTAGTACACAAAATCACTCAAGAATTTATATAAATTCAAAGAATTTTGGAACTTTATACCTATACCTAAAGGGGACCAGCAAGTGAGCCCAGTGCCAGATTTACAGACATAGAAACTGCAGCCTCAAGAGGGCAAGCGGCAGGGCAGGATCAGCATTACAACTGCTGCCTCTGAAAAGTTCACCATTTTGACTTTTTAAACCTATTTTTAAATAATTATAAGTCACAGAAAACTGTAAAAATATGTACACGGGTCCTATGCATGTTCTTCCAGTCTTCCCTAATCACGCCATAGTTCATAAATATGTAACACTATCAAATCCAAGAAGAGCCAGGCATGGTAGAGCATGTGCATAATCCTAACACTTAGGAGGCTGAAGCAGAAGGATTGCTGTGAGTTTGAGGCCAGCCTGGGATACAAAGTGAGTTCAAAGCCAACCTGAACTAATAGCAAGACCCTGACTCAAAAAAATAAATAAATAAAATAAAAATTTAAAAATCAACAAAACAAAACATACCAGGAAGAAACTGGCACTGGTCCAATCCAGAGGGCTTATTCACACACATTTCAAAAGATTTTGTGATTATGTACAGTCTTATACAATTTTATCACATGTAGAGTTGTACAGACGTAAGCATACTTAACACACGTAAATCTTGTCACGTGATGGCACACATCTATACTCCCGGCCACTTGAGACCTGAGGCACCGTCACCAGGCTTGTGACCAGCCTGGGAAACACATCAAAACCTTGTCTCAGTATGAAATTAACGGGTTGAGGATATAACTCGGCAACCAAGTGCTTGCTTAAAGGCCCTGGATTCAATCCGCAGGACTGCAAAAAACAAGCAAAAACCAGATGCACTAAAGGGGAGTCTGGTGGCGAAAGACTTTTATATCTTCTTTTTTTTCTTCTTCAGTCCTGAGGATTGAACTCAGGGTCCTGTGCATGTTAGGCAAGTGCTCCACCACTTTGCTACATTTTCAGGTCTTTGTATTTATTTTATTTTGACAAAGTCTCAATAAGTGTTCATGCTGGCCTTGAACTTGCAGTCCTCCTGCCTTGGCCTCACAAAGAACTGGGATTTTTTTTTTCTTGGTCCTTTTTTTTTTATTGGTACCAGGGATCAAACTCACGACTGCACACTTGCAAGGAAGGCACTTATGCCACTGAGCTAAATCCCCAGCTTGGGCTACTTCCTCTCCAATCTGTAAACGTTAGTCTATTCTCCACCTCTACAATGCTGTTGGTTCAAGAATATTAAACAAACAAACAAACACAAAAAACACACAAAAAGAATATTAAAAACATTATACAGTATATCAACTTTTGAGATTAGCTCTCTTTTTTTTTTTTTTTTGGTACCAGGCATTGAACTCAAGACCTCATGTTTGTCAAGCAGGCACTTATGCCACTGAGCTAAACCCCCAGCCCTAGTTCGTTTTTCTTAAACTCCACATAATACCTTGTGCTGAGTGAGTTTAACTGTGTCAAACTGACTAGCCCTGGAGCTGCCAAGGGGACTGGTATAGCACACTGCTCCCAGGAACCATGAACTAAGCAGCTTTGCTCTGCTGCACCCTTTCACTGTGATGTTCCTGCCCAGGCAGCTGACCATGGACTGAATCCCCCAAAACCGTGAGCAAAATTAAACCCTCCCCTCTTCTAAATTATGCATGCCAGGTCCTCTGTCTCGGTGATGAGAAAGCTGATAGATACAGCCCTTGAAATCCATCCAGACTGTTGCATATATTGAAGACTCACTCCTTTTTATTGCTGGTAATAATTTCATGATATAACTAATCCAAGACAGTGTGTTTACCTTGCAGTGTTTGACATTACAACTAAATCTGCTAAGAACATTGGTTTACAACTTGCTACTAAAATGCAAGTTTTGAGTTCTCTGATATAAATACCCAGGAATGCAATTCCTGAATGATATAGTTAAATGCATGTTCATTAAAAAATTGCCAAATTATTTTATTTTTTAGTTTGGGGTGGGACGTTGAGACACGGTCTTGATATATATATTTCATATTGGCCAAGAACTCAGGAGTAGCCCATGTTGGCCTCCTGCCTCAGCCTCCCCAGTCCTGAGATTACAGGTGTACACTACCATGCCTAGCCTGCCACATAGTTTTTTGGTGTAGAATCATTCTGTGTTTCAATCCCGAAGTGTATGCATGACCCAGACTCTCCGTATCTTCACCAGCATTTGGTGGCATTACTCTTTTTTACTTCAGCTCTTCTTCAGATGTGTAATACTTCACTGGACTTCTAATTTTCACTTCCCATTGGCTAATGTTGGACACTTTTCACACCCTTATCTATCATCTTATACTGTCCTAGATGAAACATTTGGTCACGTCATTTGCCTTGTTTTTAAAAATTTTTGAGAACTTTTTATATGATACATTCTTGGTATAGACATGAAATTTCCAACTGCTTTCTTCCAATTTGTACTTGTTTATAGCCTCTTCAAAGGGTCTTTTGCAGAACAAAACTGTCATTTTAATGAGGTCTGATTTATCAATTTTTCCTTTTACAAGTTATGCTTTATATTTTATTTCTAGTAGGCTTAGTTTTACCTTTACGTCATTGATCGTTTTGTAATTTTTATATAATATATGATGTTTAGGCTGGGCATGGTAGAGCACAGCTGTAATTCCAGCACTCGGGAGGCTGAGGCAGGAAGATGGCTACAAGTCTGAGACCAGCCTGGGCTACATAGTGAGTTGAAGACCAGCCTGAACTACAGACCAAGACCCTATCTCAAGACAAATAAACCAAACTAAATGAGATATGAACTTTATGTCAAGGTTCTTTTTTTTTTTTTTCCTTTTGGCTTAAGAGGTTTATTTGCTACAAAAGTTACCCAGGGGCTGGGAATTTAGCTCAGTGGTGCAGCACCTGCCTGGCAAGTGTGAGGTCTCGAGTTTGATTTCCAGTACCCAAAAAATAAAAATTGCCCCGGATGGTCTCAATCTTGCAATTCTCCTGTCTTCACCACCTGAGTAGCTGGCATTACAGGTTAAACTAATAAAACCAATGAGAGGTAATTTTTTTTTTCTTTTGTTCGGTACCAGGGACTAAACTTAACCTTGTGCTTTGCCAGGCAGGTGTTTTGCTGCTGAGCTATAACCTCTAAGACGTAAATTTAAGAGTGCTGTAGCTTGGCATAACTGATGCCAATCTTGAGCCCCACATTTAATTAGTACCCTGTATTTGACCCAGGAAAATGGAAAATTACTCAGGATATAAGTCCCATTAGAAAAGCAGAATGAGCTGCACCCACAGGAGAAAAATTTACCTGCTCAACAAAAGAAGCAGGATACAGGCGTCAAGCAAAAATGAATGCAAGAGTCTAACTAAATTGTTTCCAACAGGATGACTTTTGTGATTCTCTCTTTTAAAAACTGTAACTTTCCAGTTCAGGGCCACTTGTTTTTGGACTCTCAACGGGGGTTGGGGGGGTGGGGGGAGGTAGGGGTCTTAAATACTAGTGGTCCTGAGCTCAGCTAATTCAATTCCAAATTTATCATTTTGGCTGCTTAGATTCCTAGACTGCTGTTCACAAACCCACCTCATTTGGGGGCTTACCCTGCATTATAGGATATAAGCCTCTCTTTGAGCAGATTGTTCCTCAGAGGGACTGCCAAGAGATGTTCCTTGCCCCCAAGGAATCTCTTTGTTTCAAAGAGAAACCAACAAACACCCTTGGACCCTAATTTGCTAATTCCTAATTCGGAGTGAGCAGTCCAGATCCTTGCCGGTAAGATTGTTTTAGTTTTTGTTGGGGTGCCCCCGGGGGGCTTTGAAGTCAGATGCAACATTAAAGTCTCCAGGAAAGTTCAGACCAAGATGTTGGCTGAGACCTGTTGGCCACAAGGTCAAACTAGTTCTCAGTGTCAGTTTGTTAGTCTCTGTCTTTGTTCCATTAATTTTGTTTGTCATAGGTTTAATGTTTGTTGTTCATCTGTTATTCATGTGATTGGGTCAGTCTGCTTTTGCTTTTTGGTGCCCCTGCAATGTGTTCTTCACCATTTTCAGGAATTTTAGTAGAGAGCCTCTTCCTACCTGTTTACCCAGAGAAGCTCCAAACTTTTTGTGAATTTAAATGGCCCGCTTTTGGAGTCTATTGGCCTCTGGAAGGGACTTTTAACTTCTCTTTGTGTTAGCAGGTCTATCTCAACTCTAAAAAAAAATAGCACTGCTGCTGTGGGCGCCCCACCCAGCAGGTCCCGCAGTGACGGGGGTGGGGAGGGGTGGGGGGGTGAGTGGGGGTTTTCTCACCCCCAACTGCAGGCCCTGCACCCGCTGCCATGTGCCCCCACACCCTGAAACCTGAAGCCCAGATGTCTCCAGGCTCCCACAGCAGAGAACAGCTTGGTGCCCCGTTTCCCCTCCCAGCTCCCAGAACAATCAGCAGGAGCACGGCAGCTTAACTGTTTCCTGCCCAGTGACTCCCTGCACAGCAGCAGCAGCAGCACAAGCAACCAGACAAGAGAGGAGCCAGAGCCAGGGCCAGAGCCAAAGCCCATGCCGCGCAGCAGGGGCAATGGTGGCCTCCAGCTCCCCAGGGCCAAGAGCAGAGGCGGCAGCAGCGCAGCTTCCCTGATGGACGCAATTCCAGCCAGCTGTAGCGCCCCTTTTCTGGGCTTCTGCCCCAGGCCCCTTACTCACCCTATCCAAAGTAAGGAGGCTCGCCTATGGCTTCGCCCGACTCCGACTCCTTTGGGTGCTTTTAAAGGAGCTGCTTGGAAGTCAACTATTCTGTCTAAACAGAGGTAAGTTAGGGACCTGACAAGGCTCCATCTGCATTCTTGGAGCGCCTCCTACACACCTATTGATCCGGAGACACCTGAGAATAGACACGCCCTAAATATCACGTTTGTCTCCAGGTAGCCCCAGATATTTAAAAAGGGCTTCAAAGGCTAGAAAGATTCAAAGGTAAGATGGGCCAGGGATTTAGCTCAGTGGCATAAGAGCCTACCTGGCAAGCACAAGGTCACGAGTTTGATCCCTGGTACCACATTAAAAAAAAAACAAAGGTAAAGCGCTGTCAGAGTTAGTGGAGACAGCCCAAAAGGTCGTCAACAACCAAGAAGATCCCCATGGGACTTAAAACTTGGACTGAGTCAGAGGAACAAACTTTCAATGATTTAAAACAGGCTCTGGAGACAGCCCAAAAGGTCATCAACAACCAAGAAGATCCCCATGGGACTTAAAACTTGGACTGAGTCAGAGGAACAAACTTTCAATGATTTAAAACAGGCTCTCGTGAATGCTCCAGCCCTCCGTCTCCCTGACTTAGCCAAACCTTTCCAATTACACGTGGCCGAGAGTCATGAGATAACAAAGGACCCTGAGAGAGGCCTGTTGCCTATCTTTCCCGACAATTAGACCCCACGGCTGAAGGGTGGCTGCGGCCAAAACGCCTTTAGCCACCGCAACCAAGGAAGCCTCTAAGTTGACTTTTAGCCAGAGACTCCAGACAGTGACCCCGCAAGTTGTGGAGACACTACTGCAGTCACCTCCCAATAGATGGCTTTCCAACACTCGCACTGTCCAGTACCAAGCCCTTCTATATTGACTGCATTGAGTGCCTGTCTCCCTCTGCCCTCAACCCAGCGACTCTCCTGCCAGATGATGATCTCTCAATACTAATACATAATTGTATGGACATTATTGACTCGGTCTCAAGCCTGCGAGCTGACCTGACTGATGTTCTGCCCGCCCAGCCTGAAGCCATCCTTTTCACAGATGGCAGCAGTTACCTCCACCATGGAACTCGAGCAGCAGGAGCTACCATGACCACTGAAACTGAGGTAATATGGGCCCAAGTTTTAGGGCTGGGAACTTCATCTCAGTGGGCAAAACTGATAGCCGTTACTCAGGTCCTAAAATGGGGACAAACAGTTGGTATACTTTTGCTACCGTCCATGTGCATGGGGCCATTTCTCAGGGAAGAGGACTATTAACCTCAGCAGGAACAAAAATCAAGAGTGCCCCCAAGCCACTTGGTTGCCCGGGGGGCACCAATGAGAAGACACCCCAATAGCTCGTGAAAATGCCCTCTCTGAGGCAGCACTAAAACGGTGGGGCCTGTAACGCTTGCTCCTCCCAGCTCTCCCACCACCGCCACCCGCCACCCGCCACCCGTCACACTACTCAAGTCAGCCGATTCAGATTCAGATTCAGATTCAGATTCAGATTCAGATTCAGATTCAGATTCAGACTTGAGACGAACCAAGAGCTTAGAAGCCCAACTTTCTCCGGAAGGCTGGCAGATGGTTGGGCCCCCAGCCCATCCAGGACACCCATCAGGCTACTCAACTGGGGGAACCAAATTGGCCAAGTTATCTTGCCTGACTAAAGAGATCAGCCAAAAATGCCCACAATGTCTTCAAGTGAACCCTAAGCTGGCCACCGCTGATGTGAAAAAGAGACAACAAGGACTTACCCCTGGAGACCACTAGGAGATAGACTTTACTAAAATGGGCCCAGGAAGTGGGGGACATAAATATCTCTTAGTTCTTGTAGACACATTCACCTGGTGGACTGAAGGATTCACCACTCGGACTGAATCAGCTCTCATAGTAGCTAAGAAGCTCCTCCATGAGCTACTGCCTCGATTCGGTTTGCCCACCTCCCTGGGGTCCAACAATGGCTCAGCTTTCATAGCTCAGATCACTCAAAATTTAGCTGCAGCTTTAGAAATTAATTGGAAATTACATTGTGCCTACAGGTCTCAAAGTTCAGGCCAAGTACAGAAAATGAACAGAACTATAAAGGAAACTATTTCAAAACTGGCTCTTGAGACTGGTAAAAACTGGGTAAGTCTCCTTCCTTTTGCCCTTCTGCACACACGATGTACCCCCTACCTTCAGGGCATTACTCCTTTTGAGGCCATGTACGACTGGCCAGCCCCTTCGATTCCCCATGCTCAAGATGATAAGTTGGCTGCTGTCACTAATGGGGAACTTGTTGAGTCCTTGCAGGCTCTCCAGCCCTTCCTGCACTCGACCCACAGCTTGTTCTGGGGTCACCAGACTGTTCCTGAAAGACCTGATGACCTCCTGGCAGCTCAACCTGGTGATCAAATCTACATCAAAAGGAGACAGCCCACATCCCTAGGTGCCCACTGGGAAGGACCCTATACAGACACCTTGAGCACTCCCATGGCCGTCAAGGTTGCTGGAAAGAGCCACTGGATTCATCACTCCCACCACAAGCCTGCAGGACCAGAGACTCCATCCAGTTAAGTGGATGGACTATCAAAAAGTCTCCTGACCCTTTAAAGGTTAAGTTCCAAAGATGTGGACTCTAAGTCTGTGAATGAGTATAATCTTCCTTATTCTACCCATTCCCATGAAAAACCATCGTCTTGTAGCTTATACATGGGTTATGACTAGAACTTCAGATGGAGTAACCCTAGCCTCTACCAGAAGCCTTGGAAATCCCCTCCTTAAGGTTATCCTCTGTTCGATTATGCGGAGGGCTGACACAAAAAACCCTAAATGCACTGGCCTTGCCTCAGCCACCTGGATGCCAGCGGGGCTTTTCTTGTCAGACCCAAATATTCCCTTCCATTTGTGTCGGGCAATCTCTAAAGTGGACAGATGTTCCATTAGTTCTGGGTCGAAACTGTGCCATTATTATTATTGCCACCAAACTGCATTGGGTTGTGCAACTGTAGCTCCCTGGTCAGATAATGACCCTTATCTGTCCGCTAGGTATGACTCCCATAAGGGCTACATTTTATTTTGGCCTAAGCAATCGGAAGATTCTTCCTGGAATGGAGGAAAAACTTGGGACATTCGCCTCTATGTCACTGGGTGGGACCCTGGTTCACTCTTTACCATCCAGAGAAAACCAGGAAGTACTTCAATCCATCCAAACCCTATAGGCCCCTCAGTGGGCTCGCCCTGCCACCAGGGGGGTTTCCCACTCAAGCAGATACCTCCGCCATGAGTTCCCCTCTCTCTCCATCTGTCCCCAAACGACCTCTTCACGCCCCAGCACAATTGCAACCTGAGAGCCCTGTCTTCCGATCTCTGGAACTGATGCTTAAGCATTACTTAATAGTTCATCCCCCACCACTACTCGAGACTGTTGGCTATGCTTAAATTCTGAGCCCCTATTACGTGGGACTGGCTGTGAATGCAACTGTTGGGACGAACAATCGAACTCATATCGCAAACACTTCAAACCTTGACTCTGGTTCTGCATGCTGGTGGGGACAGGGATCTAAGTCCCTCACTTTGGGAAACATTCAGGGCTCTGGACTTTGTATTCAGTCTGTAAATTCCCCTTTAAAGCGCTCCTCATTTCGAATTAATTGTAATTCAACTATGTATGTACAGAAAATCTCTTTCCCCTTCAACCAACATGTAGTCTCCCTGCTGGGAACTTGGTTTACCTGTACCAATGGGCCCCCGCTGCACTCCTCTGGCTGTCTTCACTGGACCTAACCCTCAACTCTGTATCTTTTTTTTTTTTTTGAATTTTGTATCTTAACTCATGTTCTTCCCCAAGTGTACTGGTATTCTAGAAAACTAGGGAGGAAACATATGGGGTTACCCAATCTCACAAAAAGAGAGCCCCAGTCCTAGTTCCTGTCCTTTTGGGATTAGAAGTAGCTGATTCCACAACACTAGGAATCACAGAAGTAGCTGATTCCACAACACTAGGAATCTCCCTCATAATGGGAGCCCAAAATTACCAGATAGTAAGCAAAAAATAGACTGTGATCTGGCACACTTGAACAGAATGTCCATCACCTGGAGGAGTCTCTAAGCTCCCTGGCTGAGATGGTCCTTCAGAACCGGCAAGGTCTAGACCGCCTATTCTTAAAATGGGGGTGGGGGGAATGCCTAGCCCTTGGTAAATCTTACTTTTAAGAACAGTCTTAATCAGCTCAGAAAGCGCCTAGCTGATAGAAAAAATGAGAGACACTATCAACAGAGTTGATATAAAAATTTGTTCTCCACCACCCCATGGCTGACACGCTACTCTCCGCTCTGGCAGGACCCCTGGTTTTCCTCCTATTGGCCAATACTATCAGCCCCTGCACGACAAACTGTTTAATGCATTATATCCAAAGCTGAGTCCAATCTATTAAATTAATGGTTATACATTCCCAATAGAAGGATCTGTGAAATGTAGATGAGGAAGATGACTTTTAAAAGATGACCAAAGGGGCCAGGGGATTAGCTCAGTGGCATAAGTGCCTGCTTGGCAAACTCAAAGTCATGAGTTCAATTCCCAGTACCTAAATAAATAAATAAAAATAAAATAAAATAAAATAAAAGGATGACCAGGAATCAAGGATTTGATTAATGCACTAAAACCAGTGGGGAATGTTGTAGCTTGGCATAACTGACACAATCTTGAGCCCTGCATTTAACTAGTACCCTGTATTTGACCCAGGAAAATGTAAAATTACTCAGGGTATAAGTCCCATGAGAAAAGCAGAATGAGCTGTACTCACAGGAGAAAAATTAACTTGCTCAACATAAAGAAGTAGGATACAGGTGTCAACCAAAAATTAATGTAAGACTCTAGCTAAACTGTTTCCAACAGGATGTCTTTTGTGATTTTCTCTTTTAAAAACTCTGTAACTTTCCAGTTCGGTGCCACTTGTTTGGACTGTGAAATGGGGGTGGTGTGTGTATACAAGTGGTCCTGAGCTCAGCAAATTAAATTCCAGATTTATCAGTTTGGCTGCCTGGATTCCTATATTGTTGTTCACGAACCCACCTCAAAGAGCAAATATAATTTTTACTTTAAGCCTTTCAGCAGTCAACAGTTGAACAGCTGTAATATTCCTGAGAAAAAACAATCCAGCTCATGAAACTGTTACCTGTTTTGGTACCAGTCAAGGAGGATTTCTCTGCATCTTCCTGAGAGAACACTGACTGAGGTATTAAACACTACCCCTACACACGACTGTAACAGGAAACAATTCCTACTTCCCCAGACAAGGTCACTGTCATACTTCCATCCTGCAGCCACCACGTTTTGTCCTAAGTTAACTCAGTTTTACCTTGGCTCCATCCGGGGCTGTAGGGGAGGCTGGAGAAAAAGCAGAGCTTTCGACAGGAGATCTAGGAACAAGCGAGGGCTGGTCTAAGGCAGAAGTTGGTACCGAGGATGATGACGTCTCAGAGAGAGCAACAGTCTCCTGTGTGTAGGGCAGGACATGATCCACCACCCATCCAGAGTAGGAAGACAGCCTGGGGGGAGACAGGCATTCTTCCAGCACATCCTAGGGAGAAGAAGACAGCTAAATCCAACATGCATGCCCACCAACCCAACCGTAATCCACCATGTGCCTCACTGAACACCTCGTCCCAGAGGCCTGAAGGAGCTGCACTGACAATCAGAGATGGACAGGAAGCACAGTGGTTCCATGCTAACCACACAGGCCATGATCCTAAAGAAAATCCAAATGGCCAGGTGTGGGGCATAGCCCTGCAATCCCGGCACTTCGAGGCTGAGGCAGGAGGACTGCGGTGAGTTTAAGGCCATCTTGGGTTACACGAGCGAGTTCAAGGCCAGTCAACACTACATAGTGAGACCCTGTCTCAAAAACAAACAAAACAAGCCAGGTGTGGTGGCACACTCCTGTAATTCCAATACTTGGGAGGCTGAGGCAGGAGAATGGTTTGCAAGTTTGACACTAGCCTGGGCTACAAAGTGAGCCCAAGGCCAGCCTGAACTGCATAGTGAGACCCTGTCTCAAAAAAGAAAAAAAAACAGATATTGGCATAATCTATGGAAAACTTCACAAAATACTATTCAATCACAAGGGGAAATGAATTAAATGGAAAATTGGCAGACACCAATGTGAGCAGGTGATCAAGATTACTATCTCTCTCTCTCTCTCTCTCTCTCTCTCTCACACACACACACACACACACACACACACACACACACACACTTAGCATCACCAGTGTTGGGACAGGGTGTCTGTGTGCCCCCAGTGTGATGGCAGAACACAGCACACAGCATCATTTCTATGATGGTCCTTGTTTTTTCCCCCAATCCTTACCTTGCTTTGTTTTTCTTTATTTATTTAGAAACAGGGTCTTGCTATGTAGTTCAGGCTGGTCTTGAACTTGAAGTGATCCTTCTGTCTCAGCCTCCCAGTGCTGAGTTGAAAGGCATTGCACCATCACGCCTGGCTTTGTGGTATTACTGTCAAGAATGCACAACCTGATGCCGGGTATCTAGCTCAGTGGCACAGTGCCTGTGTGGCAAGTGCGAGGTCATGAGTTCAATCCCCAGTACAAAAAATAAAGTAAAATAAAGTACATGTTTAAGTCAGGTGTGATGGCCCACTCCTGTAATCCCAGCACTTGGGAGACCGAGGCAGATAGATTATTGCAAGTTTGAGACCACCCTGGGCTACACAGTGAGCTCAAGGCCACCATGAACTGCATAGTGAGACCCTGTCTCAAAAAGACAAAAGACAAAACAAAACAATAATAAAATTTTAAATGCATGTTTAAAAAAAAGAATGCATAACCTGAGTCAAGTGATCTTGCAATGGGAGTCAAGTTGTAAAATGTAAATCTTTATTCTGAAACACACACACACACACACACACACACAAAACAAGGAGGCGTTATTGTTTATTTATTCATCTATTTATTTAGGTACCAGGAATCAAACTCATGACCTTGTGTTTGCCATGCAGGAGCTTAAGCCACTGAGCTATATTCCCAGCCCCCCAGGGTTGTTGTTTTTGAGACAAAGTATTACTACTTAGCACAAGTCGGCCTAGAACTCTGCTTGATACACTCGCCTCAGCCTTCTAATTGCTGGGATTACAGGAATTCACCACCGTGCCGGGCTAAAACTTTCAAAGTCATCAAATACAGGGCAATAGTTTTAGAGCTGTTTTCTGCAGAAGTCTGAAGAGACAGAACAACATATGTATATCGGTAGCTAGATAACCAGCAATTTGGGAACAGCGTCTCTACCTTAACTGTCTTGACACCCCCCACCTCTGGTGCACAACTTCCAAAACAGACGCGGTAACCACTTTCCAAAGTCAACAGCCTGCCCCCCGCCAGTGCCATCTAAACACTTGGATCATTTCACCAGACGGGCGGTAATCGCTCTCCTAAATCCGGAGCTGGCAACACAGGAAACCCACAGTAAATTAACAGACCCTGGCCTGGCGTGGTGGAGTACGCCTGTGATCCCTGCACTCAGGAGGCTGAGGCAGGAGGATCACCAGTTCGAGATCAGCCTGGGCTACGTATTAACCTTACTACAGTACACAGTGAAACCTTGCCTCAAGAAACCAAAACACAAAAAGGACACACACAAAAAGCAGACCCTGAAAGTCCAGGGTTGCCCTGCCAACGGAAAGAGGGGCACCTAACTCCGGTTGGGATGGTAATGAAGTTCCTCGAACTCAGAAGCGCAAGGACAGACACACACACACATTCATGCTGAAGTCAAGAAACAGACGCGGGTTGTCGGAACCCACAGGTCCCCGGAACAGACGAGCGCGGGTGGGGGAAGCGCAAGTGCCCACGCCCGGGGCCGAAAGGGCCCGACCTCTACCAGGGCCACCACTCACCTCGCCCCGCTGCAACCAGTCCCGGTGGTAGCAGAGACGACCCTTGCTGGAACTGCGCAGCGCCTGCAGGGTCTGCCAGCAGCGACCCTCGGACGGCATGGCCTTGGACGCTGTAAATTACAAAGTAATCCCTCAAATCCGCCGCCCGGAAAGGAACCCACTTCCGTTTCCGGGGCGCGTGCGCATCGCAGCTCCGCCCCTATGACGGCAAGCTCCGCCTCTGAAGACACGCCTACCCTCCGATGCGCAGGCGCAAAGTGGGGCTGCAGCGGCTGCCTTCTCTGGCAACGCAGTAACTGGAGAACCTAAAAACTAGGATGGAGATAAAACTGGGACGCTCCCTGGCAGCCTGAGATGAGGCAGATGCTGTGGAAGACGGCCTGGCAGCTCCTCCAAAGGCTAAAGATAGTCACCATCTTTCTGAGATATGCAGAGAAACGATACCTGCGCACAGCCTTAGTTATAACGTGCAAACAGCCAAGTGATTCGAGGGTGGCCTGGGAGGCTTTTCTCAAAAATAAAACAAATAAAAACCCCCACCAGGTAATGGGAAAACACGCTGGGTTCAATTCCCAGTACCACAAAGAAAAGAAACATAAGTACTCGTACATAACGCTGCAAAATAAACTTTGATAGTTTTACTAATGAAAAAAGCCAGTCACCAGAGATGACATGGTGTATGAAACCATTCGTGTGAAAAGTCCATGACAGGGAAATGCATCAACAACCTAAAAATCGGGTGTGTTGGCACAGGTCTGTCATCCCAGCACTAGGCTGGCTGAGGTGGGAGGGTTTTCTGTAGCCTGGGCTACATAGTAAGTTTAAGGCCGGCCTAGAGACCCTTTCTCAAGTAGAAAAAAACATAATGGACAGATCATAGACAGACTTTATTGTGGTTGCCAGGGGCAGAGTTGGGGAAACAGACTAGGGAACTGACTCTTAATTCATGTGGGCATTGGGGCGTGAACATGGTCTAAAATTAGATAATGGTGATGGTTGCACACCTTGGTGAAAATACTAAAAAAAAAATTGGATTATGTACCTTAAATGAATTTTACAGTATGTAGATTTTCTCAGTAAATAAATAGAACTTGAGGCCCAGTTGCTCTGAGCTAGCTTTACCCAGGCCCTGTGCTTTTGACCTCTCTGCTGCCCAGCATTTATTTATTTAGTGGTACCGGGGATCAAACTCATGACCTTGCATTTGCCAGGCAGGTGCTTAGCCACAGAGCTAAATCCCCGCCCTGCCCAGCATTTATTTATGGCATCAGTTTGAGGCAGGAAGGGGTCTCTGGAACATAGACAATGTGGACATTTTTAATTTCCTGATTTTTCTTTTTTACAAATTCCCTGGACTTTTTATGTTTTTGAGGCAGGTCTCACTGTGTAGCCCAAGCTGGCCTCAAACTCATGGTGGTCCTCCTGCCTTGGTCTCCCAAATGCTGGAATTAAAGTTGTGAACCGCCACACTAGGCTTGAACTGTTTTTTTTGTTTTGTTTTTTTGTGGGGTTTTTTTTGTGTACTGGGGATTGAACTCATGATCTTACACTTGCCAAGTAGGCACTTGTGCTGCTGAGCTAAATCCCTGGCCCCAGGCTTGGATTTTTTTCTAATAAAACATTTTACAAAGAAAAATAGAAGGTTCTAAAACTGGGTTGGGTGGTGCATGCCTGTAGTCCCAGCACTTGAGAGGCTGAAGCAGGAGGATCATTGTGAGTTTGAGACCAGCCTGGGTTACAAAGCGAGTTCAAGTCCAGTTCTGTCTCAAAAACAAAACAAAAGGCTGGTGGCAGTGTCCCACGAGTGGACTCCCTTCAGCAGTATTGGACAGCTTAGGCCTGCACTGTTTTCATAAGTTTGGTGATGAATTATACAAGTCCATAGGCACATACTGGTGTAAGTTTGCTGCCTATTCTTTCTTAAGGTCTTACAAAATCAAATGCATTGGGGCTGATTTAGCTCAGTGGCATAAGTGCCTGCCTTGTAAGCACCCAGTTGTGAGTTGATCCCCAGTACAAAAAAAAAAAAAAAAAATCAAATGCATTTACAAAAAGCAAATGGATTCAGTTCTGCAATGGTAATGCTGGCTGGTAACTTCATAATTACTTTCCTTTGGGCAGAGTGTGGTGGCACACATGTATAATCCCAGCATTCAGGAGGCTGAGGCAAGAGGATCACACATTCAAGGCCAGCCTGGACTAGTGAGACTGATTTTTTTTTAAAAAAATCACTTTCATTGGAAATCTTGAAAATTCTGAATGACAGATTTCTTCAAAATTGTGTGGGGGGAGTATTCTCCGGCCCTTGAAATCAGATGCCCTGAGGTAGAAATTGCCTTGAAGGACAGTGTTTTGGACTTGGGCTATAGGTGACGGAGAATCCCAGAGACAAAAGCCTGATACCGTTAGGTCTGACCATCTGAGAGACAGCACAATCAAAGCTCGGCCATGATACCGCACACCTCCTTCTTCCCAGAAGCCCCTTGGCTTCTCCCTCCCGAAAGTCTGCCAGAGCTCAGGAATGTAAAGGTCCCCCCAATCCCCTGCACTCTCACAAAATAAATCAGCTCACACCCGCCCCCAGAGCCCTCCCCATCAGAGGCTGTGTCAGGCAGAACCTGCCCTTTGTCTGCAGGGAGAGTGGCCACAGCCTTCTCTGTGGTGACTCCCTCCGTGCCCTCCCCGCTTATTAAACTCTTCTCTTATCTACTCGCCTCCTCTCTTTAATATCCTGCGATGCTCTAGCTTGAGGACAAATCACTCAATCAGTTGGTGCCTCTGACTCCAGCAGTTGGAGGCTGTGTGGCTCCTGGGGCTTCTTTCCCCTGGTGTGAGCCCCTATGGACCATTCTTCTTGTCCTCCTTCTTCCTCTCTCTCTCTCTCTCTCTCTCTCTCTCTCTCTCT
>PVLA01014398.1:0-30728 GCA_004027455.1 Hydrochoerus hydrochaeris | reverse complement strand
TCAAGAGGAAGAACTAACAATTATAAATATATATGCACCAAATACAGGAGCACCCAACTACATAAGACAGATACTAATGGACATGAAAAACGAAATACACAAGAACACAATTATAACAGGAGATCTTAACAGCCCATTGTCACAAAGAGATAGATCAAGTAGACAAGAAGTGAGCACAGAAATAACAGAACTGAATCATGCCTGTGAGCAATTGGACTTAGTAGATGTTTACAGAGTGTTCCACCCAACCACATCAGAATACACCTTCTTCTCAGCTGCACATGGGACATTCTCCAAAATAGACTATATATTATCCCATAAAACATTCTTAAGTAAATGCAAAGGTTTTGAAATCATACCATGCATAATATCTGACCATAGTGCACTGAAATTAGAAATTAATGGAAAAAGAAATTGTAAAATCTGCATAAATACATGGAAATTAAATAACAGCCTTTTGAACAACCAGTGGCTACAGATGAAATTAAAGAAGAAATAAAGCAACACCTACAATTCAATGAAAATATAGAAACAACATACTGTAATCTGTGGGATGCAACGAAAACAGTCTTAAGAGGGAAATATATAGCAATAAATTGTCATATCAAGAAAACAGAATGAGCACAAATAAACAACCTAATGCTCCATCTCAAGTGTCTAGAAAAGAACAGCAAGCTAAACCCAAAGCTCATAGAAGAGAGGAAATTGTAAAGACTAGAATGGAAACCAATGCATTTGAAACTAGAAAAACAATACAAAGAATTAATGAATTGAAAAGCTGGTTTTTTGAGAGAATAAACAAAATTGAGAAACCCCTAGCTAAACTTAATAAGAGAAAGAAATAACAAAATTCATGCAATAAGAACTGAAAAGGGAGAAATTACTACACATCCCATGGAAATTCAAAAGATCATGAATACCTACTTTGAAAATCTCTACTCACATAAAGTGGAAAACACAGAGGAAATGGACAGATTTCTAGAAATATATGAACTACCAAACCTCAACCAAGAAGATATAGCAATTTTGAACAACCCAATATCAGCTATTGAAATTGAAAATATAATTAAAAACTTACCAAAAAAGAAAAGCCCAGGTCCAGATGGATTCACAGCTGAATTCTACAAGAAACTTAGAGAAGATCTGATGCCAGTACTTCTTAAACTCTTCAATGAAATTGAGAAAAAAGCAATCCTCCCTAAATCATTCCTGGAGGCAAGTATTACTCTGATACCAAAACCAGAGAAAGATCCAACCAAAAAAGAGAACTAGAGGCCAGTCGCACTAACGAACATTGATGCAAAGATTCTCAACAAAATACTGGCAAATAGAATGCAGCAAATCATCAAGAAGATTATACATCATGACCAAGTGGGGTTCATTCCAGGAATGCAGGGATGGTTTAACATACACAAATCAATACATGTAATACACCACATCAACAGAGCCAAAAACCAAAACCACATGGTCGTCTCAACAGATGCAGAAAAAGCTTTTGACAAAGTCCAACACATGTTCATGATAAAAACCCTTTAGAAACTCGGAATACACGGTGTCTACCTCAACCTTATAAAGGCCATCTATGACAAACCAACAGCCAACATTATATTAAATGGACAAAAACTGAAAGCTTTCACTTTAAAATCAGGAACAAGATAAGGATGTTCACTATCACCACTCCTTTGCAATATAATTCTGCAAACACTAGCCAGGGTAATCAGAAAAGAGAGAGAAATAAAAAGAATAAAGAAAGGAAAGGAAGAAGTTAAATTATCACTATTTGCAGATGACATCATACTCTATATAGAAGACCCACAAATCTCTGTTAAAAGACTCTTATAGGTAATAAACAAGTTCAGCAGTGTAGCTGGATACAAAGTCAATGCTCAAAAATCAATAGCATTCCTGTACACACACAAAAAAACTCACTGAGAGAGAAATTATGGAAATATCACCCTTTACAATAACATGTAAAAAAATGAAATACTTAGGAATCAACCTAACTAAAAATGTAAAAGACCTATTTGCTGAAAATTATACTACGCTGAAAAAAGAGATTGAAGAGGATATTAAAAAATGGAAGGATATTCCTTGCTCATGGTTAGGAAGAACCAACATTGTGAAAATCGCCATACTCTGAAAATTTTATACAGATTTAATGCAATCCCGATCAAAATACCATTGACATACCTCACAGGTCTAGAGAAAACACTCCTAAAATTCATTTGGAAACAGAAGAAACCTAGAATAGCAAAGGCAATTCTAGGCAACAAAAGCAAGGCAGGAGGCATCTCAATTCCTGACTTCAAACAGTACTATAAAGCCACAGTAATAAAATGAGCTTGGTACTGGCAAAGAAATAGACCTGAGGATCAATGGAACAGATTAGAAAATGCAAGCACAACTAAAAAAACACTCAGCCACCTGATATTTGACAAAGGAGCTAAATATGTCCACTGGAAGAAGGAGAGTCTCTTTAATAAATGGTGTTGAAAAAATTGGCTCTCTACATGCCGAAGACTGAAGGTAGATCAAAGCCTATCACCATGCACAAAACTAAAGTCTAAATGGATAAAAGACCTCAATATTAAAACAGAAACACTAAATCTACTGGCAGACAAGGTAGGTAGACGTCTTGGAGACATAAGGGTAGGCACAGAATTCATGAACAAAACGCAAACTGCACGGGAAACACTTCAAAGAATCAACAAATGGGATCTCATATTATTGAAAAGTTTCTGCACTTCAAAGGAAATCACCAACAGAGTGAAAAGAAAACCCACAGAGTGGGAAAGAATTTTAACCAGCAACCCCTCAGACAAAGGGCTTATGTCCAGAACATATAAAGAATTGAAAAACATCAAGCCCCCCAAACTCAAAGACCCTCTCCAAAAATGGGCATCTGAGAGGAACACACAGTTCTCAGAGAAAGATATACAAATGGCAAATTAATACATGAAGAAATGTTCACCATCACTGGTCATTTGAGAAATGCAAATTAAAACAACACTGAGATTCTACCTCACTCCAGAAAGAATAGCTGCCATCAAGAAATCAACTGATAACAAATGTTGGTGAGGCTGCGGGGAAAAAGAAACACTGCTCCACTGTTGGTGGGAATTTAGACTGGTGCAACCATTATGGAAATCCATATGGAGAATTCTCAGAAGACTAGGATTGGAAGCCCCATTCAATCCAGCTATCCCCCTCCTGGGTATTATCACCAAAGAACTGAAAAGTTCATATCACAGTGATATATGTGCACTCATGTTCATAGCTGCACAATTTGTGATAGCTAAATCCTGGAAACAACCAAGATGCCCATCAACTGCAGAGTGGATGAAAAAGATGTGGCATTTTTATACCATGGAATATTACTCAGCTATAAAAAAGCATGATCTTGAAGCCTTCATAGGTAAATGGAGACAACTTGAGACTATCCTCACTAGTGAAATAAATAAGAATCATATTTATAAGTATCATATTGTGTCTCTAGTGTAAAAAGTAAATAAGAACTACAAGTGTAATAAAACCAAAATGTGTAATTGCTGTTGTAAAAAAGAGAGGAAAAGAAAGTGCTCTAAGGGATATAACTGCATGTATGTTTGAGTGTGTAAAATAGATGACCACATTGCTGAATCTTTGTTGGATCTTTGAGCAGAACTGCTTGCAGTCTCACTGTTTGAATGTCTACTATGTATCCTTTAACTTTGTAACTTGAACAATGACATCCAAGATGACAATATGTAATTTATAAACTAGTGATTTCTTAGTGGGTTTTTTTCTTGTTTTCCTTTCTTTCTTTTAGAATTCTGTATTGTTGCTACCCTTTTTTTCTGTTTTGCTTTTTTTCTTCTCTTTAAATAAAATTTAAAAAATGTATAATTGCTATTGTAAAAAAAGAGGAAATAGGAAGTGCTATAAAAGCTATAGCTGCAGGTTTGTTTAGCTGTGTGGGATTGATGACCATATTTCTAGGTTCTTGTTGGATGGTTGAACAGATCTGTTTGCACTCTCACTGCTTGAGTGTCCACTTTGTGTGCTTTAATTTTGTAACTTGAAAAACTATTTCTAAAAGAACAATGTGTAACTAGTGATTTCTTACTGTTTATCTTCTTTTCTTGAAATTCTGTAATATTTCTATCCTTTTTCTGTTTTTTTCTCTTTAAATAAAAAAGATACTTTTGATAGTCCTCATTCTTGTTTATTCATTTATGTTTTTGAAATTTATTGAGTTTTATTAATATATAATTTATTTTCTAAGATAAATAAGATTTCCCACAATAAATGTCTTTTGGAGTTAAGGGGTACACTTTTAGACTCTATGAATGACTGCTTTTTGAATTTTCCTCTCAAAACTGATTTCCAATGTATTGATGCAAAAATAGTTTCCAGCTACGCAGTTACTATCCCCATTATAACCAACTCTGTGAAGTGTGTTAGTGGATTGTGCAATGCAGTTTTGCTGGATTGAGTATTAAATTTAGGCACAAAATTATTTTTTTCTGTATATTTTTATTAGTTCATAATAGTTACACAGATTAAAAGCTTTCATTTTGGCAGATTTGTACATGCATGTAACATATTTTAAACATTCCCATCCCCCATTACTTCCTTGCCTCCCTTCCTCCTAGTTTCACATTTTTTTGGATGGAAGTTCAATGTATATAATGTAATTTGATCGTATTTATGCCCTCATTATCTCCCCTTGCTCCCCTCCTCTCTTCCCCTTCCTCTTGTCTAATAATAGCCTCCCTTCTACTTCTTAGCAGTTTTTCTAGGTTCCATATATTAGGAAAAATGTGATATTTATCTTTCTGATATTGGCTTATTACACTTAACATGATGATCTCCTGATCATTCCATTTCTATTTTTGTGAATGATAAAGTTTTGCTTTTTATGGCTGAGTAATACTCCATTATGTATATATTGCCAAGTTTTCTTAATGTTGATGAGCACCTAGGCATATCTTGAAGGCTTTTGTGTATTGTGCTACAATAAACATGGGTGTGCAGGTATCCTATTATATGCTGACTCTAACTCCTTTGGTATATACCAAGGAGTGGTATAGTTAGATCAAGTGGTTGTTCTATTTTTAGTTTTTTGAGGAGCCTCCATGTTGATTTCCATAGTGGCTGTACTGATTCACATTCCTACCAACAGTATTCTTCTGCCCCTCATCTTTGCCAGCATTTAGTGGATTTATTCTCCCAAGCTAACATGCCATGCAGGGGGATCACTTGCAGTATAAAGCCCATTGTGCACCCCACAATGACTTTGATATTTCCTTAGGGTTAGGACTTCTGGTCTGTTGTTCCTCCCTGGGGCTTCTGGCCCTCTCTGGGCCTATTTTATGTTTGTGAGACAAGTATCCCTCCCCAGGAACTGGAGTTAGCATTCCAAATTGTTTTGTTTTTTTCCCTACATTGTCTTCAGTTTCTCAGTGATATTTATTTTCCCCTGGGCTCCATGATTCCCAGAGCTTTTCTACTCTTTGATAAGTTGTTCTTTTCCAGGTATCTCAGTTCTAGGCCTGGGAGAGGCTGTGATTTCCAGCTGGCTTCTAATCTACTATCTTAGTCCTTAGGCATCTATCAGGTCCTGACCTAGATTCCTGATCTCCCAAACGAGTATATGGCAGAGTTTTAAATAAAGTGTTATGATTTTAGGGCTCCAGGAGGGTCAAAAACCCTTTAGCTGAGTTTGAGACTCTGAGGGCTAAGACAAAGTCTTCTCTAGACCACCTACTTTTAATAGGTCCAACAACAAGGGGAAAGGAAATTGAGAAAAGTGCAGGCAATGAGCAGGACCTTGGGAATTACTTCCAGGACATCTCCAAGTAATGAATCAAGTCAATTCAGTAGAACTGTCTTATCATGAAGACATGGTAGGAGTGAGACTGTAGGAATAATTCCTGCAGCTGCAGTCTCTGTCTACTTACTTGATGTTTGAGCCAAGTGTCCACAGTTGTGGCCTTATCTTGCCCTTTGAGGTAACTGTAGCCTCACAGGCCACTACAGGCCTCAGCCAGGACCAGTGATTCATAGAGGTTCACTTACTATGAATCAACTCTCATCACCAGGCAAGCGGCTGAGGCCTAAGACAGACTCACAGATAAACATACAAAACCAATTAATTAGTTTTAAATCCTGCTCAAAGCCACTGGGTAGTGGTCTCCAACAGGCATCAAATTAATTTATTGATACCAGTGATTTTCTCCTTGAACAGACTTTAGGCTCCTCTGAGACCTCTCCTAACCTAGATCTCAACCTTAGAACAAACTTACCAAGTTTGCATGGGCCAGTTATCTTTTTATTTAGTGGTATTGGAATTGAACTCAGGCATTTTACACTGACTGTATCCCACATATTTTAAAAATTTTTAAATTTTGTAACAGGATCTAAGTTGCCAGGCTGTTCCTGAACTTGCATCAGGCTCCCACAGCACTGGGATTGCAGGTATGTAACTGAGTACCGTGCCTGGCTGATGATAATCATTCTGACTGAGTTGAAATGGAATCTCAATGTAGCTTAGATTAACATTCCTCTGATGGTGAAATATGTTCAATATTTTCATAAAATCACTAATAATTTACACTTCTTTTGAGAATTGTTTGTTCAATTCATTTCCACATTTAGTGATTGGGCTATTTGGGTTTCTTTTTATTTTTCTTTTGGGGTATAGTGCTTTGAGTTCTCCTTATTCTGGACATTAAGCCTCTGTTGGAAGAGTAGCTTGCAAAGATTGTCTCTTGTTATACAGGTTAATTCTTCTGTCTGTTGATTATTTCCTGTGCTGTACAGAAGCTCTGAAATTTGATGTATATCACATTTATTATTATTGCTATTGTTTCCTCTGATATTGGAGTCTTAGAAAGTCTTTGCTGGACCTATGACTTTGACTGTTTTCCCTATGTTTTCTTCTAGGAGTTTCAAAATTTCAGGTCTTAAACCTACGTTTTTGGTCCATTGTGATCTTTGTATGGAGTGAGAGATAAGGACCTTGTTCCAGTCTTCTACTTTATGGATATTCATTTTCTCAGCACCATTTGTTACAGAGGCTGTATTTCTCCACCATAAGCTTTTGACTTCTTTCTCAAGAATCAGAATAGTTGTGTGGGTTTGTTTCTGCTTCCTTTTCTTAGTCACTTGTCACTGAGACACAATATTTGACACCCACAATGTAAAGGAGGGCAGGTTTATTTTGGCTCTTGTTTTAGACCTCAGTTGGACAGTTCCAAGCAGGAAGGCATGGTGGAAGAGTCTGGACAGAGGAAAGAAGCTCACATCTTGACATCCAGGAAGCAAGGAGTCAAGGAAGGACTGGGACAATTATCCTTCTAGGTCACACTCCAGGGACCTGTATCTAACTAGGCCCCACCTCCAAACTGCAAGTGAGTTGTGGCACCCCTATAATCCACTTACCTTTCAAGAACCCCAGGCAAGAGTGACAAGGCTTTGGGGACACTAGATATAAACCATAACATTTGTCTATTTTACTCCACTGACCTCTGTGTCTTTTTTGTACCAGTTCTGTGCTGTCTTTGTTCCTATTGCTTTGCAATATATTTTTCAATTGGAAATTGTGATACCTCCAGCAACAATCTATTTGCTTATGATTTACGTATGAGGCTTTACGGAGATGAGGAATATCAAGTTCCTGATGCAAAAAGCTTGATAAAGACTGAACCCCAAAACTGAATCCCATAGACCTCATTGGACTATGAATTCCATAGATTTCACCTGGGACTCACAATTCTGAGCTATCCTTTAGGAAGTCAGGTCTCAGTTACAGATGTACTCATACTGAAAATGTGCTATGTGGAGTGCAGGGATCATGAAATTATAGTTCCCCATCATCTCCTGGAACTGGGCTTTGAGAGTCCAAATATCCTCATTGTCTCCCATGTATTCTTCCATCACCAGGTCACCAAACTCAGCATGCAACTGCAGTGTCTAGCCCAAGAAGAGCATGGAGAGTCAGGTTAGACAGGCTCCAGGGAAGGAAGAGGAGGTAGTATCTTAAGGTGGGGAGATGAGGCCTGAAATGGGATTAGAATAGTAAGAAATGATCAAGGTCTCACTCACAGACACATGAATATTTCAGCCTTTATTCTTGAGAGTAGTTACAGGGGCCGGAATCTGGAGGTGCCATGTCCTTGAGACCAGAACCTCATCATCTGTACTAATGTGCTCTGCAGAACAGCCTGCATGGTCTTTCTGTCCATTTCCTTCTGGTGATGTCCAGGCATTAGGTATTGGAAGGATGGTATGAAGTTAAGTGCGGCATGGACCTGTATATGTGTAGTCCTGAGAACCACCCAGGACTGGTTGTTCTCCCAGACTACTTTACCTCAACATGTTGGTGCTCCATCCTTGCCACTGGTGGCACCAATAATGTTGGGAATAGGTTCAAAATCAGGAGAGGCCAGCAGCTCCTGGGGATGTCTGGGCAGGAAACTCCCATCCATTATACCTGAAATCACAGTGTACAACCAGTGGCATAGAGAATGAATGATTACTCATATATGAGACTTAGTTCAGTCACAGAGAGGTCCAGAGGGGCTACCTCAACTAAAAATGCCCAGCATTAGGGAGACTCCTAGGAGAAACCCCAAAGCTGAGAACTCTCTGGCTTTTATTTAGAATATCAGTATAAATGAGAAAAGCAGAATTAATACAGTTTGAGCAATGAACTGTCTCAATGCTAGGCAGTTTTTCTTGGGGAAAGGGGAAGAACAATAGCCAGATACAACATGGTTCAGTAATCTAAACTTCTTGTTGTTTAACCATTCATTTTTCATAGAATCTGTAAGCTTTTGCCTTGCAGTTTAACCATTCACTCCTCACGGATCCTGTGTGCTTTTGGCTGGCCATTTCACTATTGGCTTTTGTCTCTCAGTTTAACCATTCACTCTTTGGTCAAGTTCCTCACAGCAATGATTTTAAAGGTCTATAGGGGCATTGAAGGTTTTGCATCAAGGTCTAGTTTCATACATTTTCTGGTGCCCAGTGCGTTATTTCCCCTCTTTTCCATATCATTCCAGGATGCTCTACCTACCCAGAAATATTCCCCTTGTACTCCCCCACATACCTAGGCTTAGCATATCTTGGTCCAGTAAATCCTCATCACCTGGGTCACAGTTGGACCCAAGTTCAATCAGGCAGACCAGAACTCTTCTACTTTACTGTTCACCCCATGAAAGCAAGCCTGCCTCTTTTCTCTGAGGATCTATTCTCTGATCCTTTTAAAGTACAAGGAAAAAATATTTTCTGAATATTAATCAAAAGCATTACCTAATCTTATTGGCCCAAAAGATAAATATAATTAATCATGGTTGAAGTCTTGGATAATCTCACAAGGGAGATTATCTTTTTTTTTTCCATTTTTTTTTATTTAAAGAGAAAAAAGAACAGGAAAAAGGTAGAAATATTACAGAATTTCAAGAAAAGAAGATAAATAGTAAGAAATCGCTAGTTGATACATTACATATTGTTCTTTTAGAAATAGTTATTCAAGTGACAAAATTAAAGCACACAAAGTGGACACTAAAGCAGTGAGAGTGCAAACAGATCTGTTCAACAATCCAACAAGAACCTAGAAATATGGTCATCAATCCCACACATCTAAACATACATGAAGCTATATCGTTTATAGCACTTCCTATTTCCTCTTTTTTTACAATTCCAATTATACATTTTTAAAATTTTATTTAAAGAGAAGAAACAAAACAAACCAAAACAGAAAAAAGGGTAGCAACAATACAGAATTCTAAAAGAAAGAAAAAGGAGAATTAGAAAAAGCCCCACTAAGAAATCAGTAATTTATAAATTACGTACTGTCATCTTGGATGTAGTTGTTCAAGTTACAAAGTTAAAGGGTACATAGTAAATATTCAAACAGTCAGACTACAAACAGTTTTGCTCAAAGATCCAACAAAGATTCAGCAATATGGTCATCTATTTTACACACTCAAACATACATGCAATTATATCCCTTAGAGCACTTTCTTTTCCTCTCTTTTTTACAATAGCAATTACACATTTGGGAGATTATCTTGGGCACAATTCTCTCATCTCTTTCAGCAGCAAGGTGCTTACAACTCAATAACCAGGGTGAGAACTTCTTGGATTTCACAGAGCTAAGCTACTCATCAGGTGTACACTGAAGCAGGGCCCAAGCTTGTCTTGTCCCTTTTAATCTTTTTCTCCTTCAGTTTGCATGTGTGTGTGTATGTGTGTTCCTTAGGCTTCAACTTGGAGTTTGTAATTGCTAGGCAATTGGTATACCACTGAGTCACATCCCTAACTCACCTAGTCTAGACAAAGAAACATCTCCCCCATCCCCCTATTGACCATGGTCTGACCTTCACAGGTAGGTTAGAGCCCTCATTGCATGGGAAGCCATGTAGATGTGGAGGTATAAGCAATCCTTGAACATGGAGATGGGAAGGAAGCATTGTCTGATTGAACACCCTGACTGAATGACATTCATTATAGCAGAATTTTTCAGACACCTGGTGACAATGGTAAACAATTAGTCCAGGCACTCTGCAGTGAGCAAAGCCATAATCTGGATTCTACTCCTTCTGATGCCTTGCTATGCTTTTTCTCAAGTCCTTGTTGATCCAGGCACCACAGGCAGGGATGCTAGATGGAGCGCAGGTTTCCAAGGAGGTCTCAAGGTTGATGAATTTCTTCCATTCCCACTCCTCTTGAGGCTGGGAAATCATGACTATTAGATGTCTCTATGGGAACCATTGGCTGTAGGTGTTGACATTCACCATTTATCTCTATAACCATCTGGTTCTTGAATAAGGAACAGGCGAGGAGCCCTACACAGGTGTTGCAGGTGGGAATGGAGGTTTGTTTCCCAAAGAAGAGTAGTGAGTTGTACTTTGTCCCAAGACTGTGAAGGAAACTCATCCCTCCCACAGTCTCCACTCATAACAATATGGACTTGTAGCTTGGGCAATAGCTGACATACTATGTGTGAAGGGTGGGTCTCCAAGAAGCCACAATTCTGTCCTGATCAGGCATCTTAAGTATCTGATGCTAGAGTCAGAATTTCTTGCAAGTTCATGGAGCCAACCATAACCACTCTTTAACATCTTCCTTGGTGTCAAAGAATACTTGGCATGAGGCAAATCTGAATATAGATGTATTTCTGTCCCTCTCTTTAGCACTTGCATTCTCTAGATTCTCAACATCTTCACTGGAATCCTTCCAATGCAAAGGAATATCAGTTGTGAGGTTTAGATGGCAGGACCATTGCAGCCTGGCTCAGAGCTTAGAGTACCTGAGCCCTCCACAGGGTCTGAATTTTCCCTTCTTCCTTGAGAGCTTACTTGGCAGGGTGTAAAGTCCAATCCCTTCCACCACTCCAGGATTCAGGGGCTTCAGGTGGTACAAACTTCAGTGCTCCTAAAGGTGGCTTGGGAAAGGGATTTCCTAGAAAGGTGTGGACCCCTACATTGGTGCCATTCGTGTGGATGAGGCTGCCCCGCACCTGGTCAGGATGGGGCTGGCAGAGTCCTGGGCTGTGGGCAGACAGATGCACATCAAAGATGGGTCTTTCTAGTCAGTTACCTCCCACACTGTAGATGTTTCCATTCTCCTTGTCATCCTCATTGTCAGTGGATCCTGATCTGTAGACACTGGTTTGATACACATCCTGATTGTCACGCTCTCCCACTGTCCAACTAGTGTTATCCCTGGTCTTATCCCCAGCTTATCCAATCAAGCTCTCTCAGGCTTGTCATGGTTTGGAACCAACATTAAAGTCTAGGAGTTCAAGCACAGGGCCTCACATGCTGATGGGGTAGGAATGACCTTTGCATTAACCCTGGGATGACTATGGGCTCCTGGGGGGCTTATGAAAATTGATTGAAAATGTGAAAATTCCCCATCCTCAGTGATCTCACACTAAGGGTGGCATGACAAAGAAAGCATGCAATGAGTGTAACAGCCATGAGAAGCCTAGTCTTCACTGTGACTCAGGTTAGGAAGGAAGGAAGTAGTTGATTGTCACCAAAGGGCCCAGATAAAATAAGGTTATTCAAGTACTTGCAGTTGTTGAAAATGGCTGATGTCATATTGTGTTTATTAACTCTTTTCTCTTCCATATACTGGGCTCATACTTGGGTGCTGTGCACCTTTTGGTCAGCTCTGATTCTCTTTGTCCCTGCGTACAGTGAGGCATCCAGTTAGGGCCACTGTTCCCCTGACTTGTCATCTCCACCAGCTGGCATTTCCCTGGCACCACCCTCCCTCTGTCTCAAGTCTTTCCTTCTGTATATTCTGGCAGAAAGGCCACATATGAAAAGGTTGAACTTTCCAAATATCCTGGGGAGGTAATGCTCCCCTCCCTCACCCCTCCCACTTGCATCAGTATGTCTGATGACATCTGGTGCTGCTGAGGCCAGAAGGCAGCCACTCAGATGCACCCAGATAGGGCGGTTAACAACATTTTTTTCCAAGTCCAAACATGCACTCCTATTTCTAGTAATAAGCTATCTACATAGAATTCCTTTTCAGATGGCATCTTTGTTCATGTAATTCACCATGACATTGATACTAATTGCTTGTTACAACATAGGACAAAGCGTGCTGCAATGTCCCTGGTAAGAGGCAGATAAATGTCCAGAGCAGGAGACTCTCCCATGCAGTGGTTTGAAGTGACCACAATGTCAGGCGGTGGGAAAGCCCAGGACCAGAAAGAGTTGAATTTGTGACTATTTAGTTGAAAGCCAAGGATGGGTGCATAGTACATGAGCCCTTGATGCCTTGATGGTCCCTTCAGAGAAGCCAGGTCTGGATGGGACTACTCTGTGCTCTCTTGTGGCTCCTCAGTGATCCCTAACTTAGAGCTATTTAAGACTATTTAAGTAGGAGTCATAGGTGAGGTTGAGCAGATCTTCCTGTCTGGAAGTCTTGGTGCCCTTCAAGAACCTGGTCAGCAGCAGGTAGGGGAGGAAACCTGGCAAGATGGGCAGGATGGGGTGAAGGGAATGGGGACTCTTCGTGGGAAGATTACATGGAGGAAGGGTGAAGGTGAGCCTTAAATCCTACAGTCAGAGCCTTTGGACTGGGAGGAGTTCAAGGTTGCACATATACCCTACACATGGGGCCCTCCAGGCATCATCTTTTTTTAAGGACCTCATGATTGCTTGGCAGTCACAAAACATTTCACCTTTTCTTAGAGAGTCAACCCATGCTTTTGCCCCAAGTTGGTTGCATGAGTTTTGCTCTGGGATGTGGTGCTCAGGGGCTTCTGTACTATTTGAAGATAGTTATCCTGCCTGGGGCAATTTTGGAGAGATCCAGGGCGCTTTTCTGGCTAAGGAAGTATCATATTCAAAGCCAAATGACAGCAGGAAGCTATTACTGTTGTTATTACACACAATGACCAGGAGAAGTTATAGCCACAGCCACATGCACAGGAGGAAAATGTCTCAAATCTCAGCTCCTGCCAGGAGGCTTCTGACCTGCCTGTCCAGTGCTTCTCAGAACCCCTCATGCTGCATACCCTTCTCAGTGTTAGGTGTCCTTTGGCAGGCTTGAGCCTCTCTGCACTGCATACAGAGCAGGTACCCAGTGGTTACACATTTCCCACAGTGTCATCTGCCCTCTCCACCAGCTTCTCCTTCCGTGGCCTTTCTTTTCCACCTCACTCCCTCTACTCCTCAGTCTCAGTCTCTGTCTTTTGCAACTTTGGAAGATGCAAGCCAGGTCCTTGTTGTCCCCTATAGGATTCTCACCTTGTTCTGGGACTAAAAGAATTAAGAACCTGTAGGTCACAGGTGCTCAATGGGGCACACAAACCGTCGTTTCATGGTCAGGCCACTCATGTGTTTCAGGGCTGCTGTGGGTCACAAAGTTTTACCTTGGGTAACCTCAGGGCAGAGCCTGGCTCAGGTTAGAGTTTGGTTCAGCACAGAGTAGGTGGGGAGTTGGGAGGGGCAGGCAAAGTGGGTCTTGCATAAGAGTGGCTCTGATTGGTCAGAGGTCACTGGGAGCCAGTGGCCAGAGGGCAGAGCATAGCCACCGGCTTCTTCCTGGGCTCCAGAGGAGGTGCCAGATCGTGACCCCCAGAGATGGGGGAAAGTTAGCCTCTTTCCATGGAGCTGAAGGTAACAGTTTGAGGAAAGGCAAGGAAGTGAGACTGTGCCCTTCATCCTGAAAGTTCCTTTTTGTCTCCCGAACTCACAGCAGATTGGATCTTCTTCAAGGTCCCTCATCCTCTTACAGTCCTATTCTTCAAGTCTACCAAACCCCTTACACATTTTCTCAAATTTGCCAAACTATGGAGCTAAAACAGATGAATTTAATTATATGCAAACAATTCCATAATAAAGCTTTTAAAATAAAGAGCTTCTGAAAGCCTAGAAAAGGGCCCCACTTGGGGGAGTGTCCTATACATCTGCAGAACTGAAAAGCATACAAAGGGATGTCTGCAACAGGAGCTCATTAATGCTTCAGGATGGGGTGGAAGTATTATGCACCACTCTGTGTGCACCAAGGAATATTTCTTTCGTTTCTGGAGGTCAACTCAGCCCAGATTACATTACTCTTATCTGCCATCTGGTCAAGGTTGGCAATGTGGAAATCTTCATCTTTGACCTTAAACATCCAGAGGTTCTATGGTTCAGAGTACTGGATCAAAGAAGGGGACAGTCCCACTGGGAAAACTAGTCACCAGAAGGACGATCTGGTAGAAGTAGGGGTGCAGAGGAAAGCCAGTATCTAAAGCTGAGGGATTACAGCCCTTAAACACAGAGAAAAATGCTTCCGGGGAAAACAAGGCAGATTGATCACAATTTGCCACTTTTGTACCATAAAAAACAACTAAAGTTTAAAAAATATGCTTTCTTTTATTTTGAAGTGGAAACAGAATGAATTGACTTTTGATGAAACAGCTTTCAAGGGGAAGAAAACTGAATGCTCATGCACCAAATAAACAAATTTCCAAAGTCTGAGCCAGCTGCACCATATTCCTCAAAGCCAAGAACAGATTCAAGCATGGGAGGAAGATACAATCAAATTTGGGGAGGCAATGGCTGGCAGGCTTCCAGTAAAGTACACCTTCAAAATTGCTGCAACTACAGAATAATGTAGCATAGAGTTTTGTTGTTGTTGTTGTTTTGTTTTATTGTGGGAAGATGAAGGAACACAGTTTAGGGACGACTATGAGATGAGAAGGAAGGTGAATCTCATGGACATTTAATGGTGTGGGAGATGGTCAGGGGCACAGTGCATTTCGAGGGGAATTTTGAAAGACAGGAGGACACCTCTAGGAGAGGCCCTGGGTGGGGGGAAATGACCCACAGCAGGCTTGGTAATGAATGTCATGAGGGAATTCTTCATAATTTTTGGATGGACAAAGAGTGGATATGTGAATGTGGAGTCAACCCAGGCTCTTTAGTGGGTTTGTGGCACCATAAGCAGACCCAACTTTCATTCAAGTCCACCATCCCTCCATACACAGGGAGCTACGGCTCTTTGTGCTCCTCCTCAGCCTCCTCTAGCTCCTGGATCTTCTGGGGCAGGGTTTCTGTCCAGAATTTCAGCCTGGAGGCCTTTAGGCCATGGCCCACAGCAGGCTTAATGTCCAGCTGCAGGTACAGCTCCTTGTGGTCTAGTGCAGGCCAGTTGGGTAGGTCCTCGCCATTGGGGCTCCTGTGGACACACATCCCCAGTGGGGGTGGGGAGAGGTCAGTCTGAGCCCTGTAAACCCAGACGTCAGCCCTCTAATTTGGGTCAGGTCTGGAAGCCACCCTGGGTAGGAAAGAGGAAATTGACTGATACAGAAAAGCAAGGCCGGCCCTACTCCTGGTGTCCATTCCATTGGGAGCAGATAATGGTCCTGTTTTCTCCCTCCCTCTAAGAGGCAGGCTGTGACAGTACCACAGAACTATGGCCCACCCTCCAGGTCACTGGGAAAGATAACTGGCACCCATGTGGCCTGTCTCTACCCATTTCCATGTAGGACTCAGAGTTGAAAGACTGTTATAGGCAAGGTGAGTAGCAGCTCACCAGGGCAGGCCTGGGAAAAGTTTGGGACCATCGATCCCGGTGGCTGGGTGCCCGCTCAGCCTCCTTAGGACACTAGACTAGGCTCTAGAGGTTCCTCGGGCTTGAGTGGACCACACCCAGTGACTTTCATTCAACCAGGGGAGCCAGGCCTGTGCCACCGCCACAAGGTAAGTTGCATCTCTCCAGGGCAGGCCCCGGAAAAGTTTGGGACTATTGATCCTGGTGACTGGGTGCCCGCCCAGCCCCCTAGGACACTGGACTATGCCCCGGAGGTTCCACAGGTTTGAGTGGACCATGCCCAGTGACCTTCTTTCAACCAGGGAAACCAGGCCCACTGCACGAGGGGAGCCAAATCCACGTGAGTCCCAGTAGTGGAGGGTGCAGGAGGTGATTTCCAACACATCCAGGGAAAGCTTTGGAACATTGCTGGAAACGTGGAAATATAGGAAAATGACAAAACAAAAGACCAAAATGCAATCTCAAACCTCCAGCCCATCCCAAGAAAACCTAGGAGCCATGTATATAGAAGAAAATATTAGCCAAACACCTGAAATGCCTGAAATGATATCAACTGAAATAAAGAAGCAAGTATGGGGAGCTATGAGGGAACTCAAATCAGAAATAATCTCCCAGGTAAAAGAAGACATAGTAAAAGTAGTGAAAGAAATACTGAATGCATCCAACGAAGACACAGCTAAAAAATTAGAGGAACAAAGCAAAATGATAGAATCTCTGAATGAACAGTTTAAGAAACAAACAATACATGAAACAGATTTAAAGAGATATACAGGAAATTAAAAATTCTATTGAAAGTTGCAAAAACTGCCTTAATGAAAGTGAAGATAGAATCTCAGACCTTGAAGGTAAGATTGCAGCTAATGAACAGGAAAGGAAAGATCTTCTAAAAATAACAAGAAATCAGGAAATAACAATTCAACAGCTGCAAGATGATGCAAAGAAAAACAACATAAGATTAATAGGGATAAATGAAAAAGAAGGGGACAGCACAAATGATATCAAGAGGCTATTTACAGAAGTAATAGCTTAAAACATCCCAAAATGAGTATGGAAACTGACATAAAGATTAGTGAAGCATATAGAACTCCAAATAGCCATAACCAAAATAAAACTACACCCAGACATATAATAATCACCATCCCAGAAATCCAACATAAGAACAGAATATTAAAAGCAGTTAGAGAGAAAAGACAGATCATCTATAAAGGAAAACCTATCAGAATCACAGCAGACTTCTCAACACAAACAATGAAGTCAAGAAGAGTATGGAGTGAAGTGTTTCAGATCCTAAAGGAAAACGACTTCCAACCCAGACTGATGTACCCTGCAAAACTGTCCTTCAAAATGGATGGAGAAATAAGATACTCCCATGACAAAGAATGGCTGAAGAACTTCATGATCATCAAACCAACCCTACAAAGAATACTGAAAGACATTCTAGATACACATAGGATAAAAACACTAGGCAAGACAGACAGTTAAAAAGAATGGAAAGTTAAGATACAACATCAGAACGATAACATGTCAACAATAAATCAATATATGATAGTTATAACCATTAATGTAAATGGCCCCAATCCACCAATTAAAAGAAACAGACTGGCAGAATGGATCAAGAAACAATGTCCAACCATATTCTGTCTACAAGAAACCCATCTAACCCAAAAGGAAACTCATAGACTGAAAGTCAAAGGATGGAAAACAATACTCCATGCAACAGGAACTAAAAAAAAGTGGGGGTAGCTATTGTTTGCAGACCATGTGAACTTCAAACCAAGAATGGTCCGAAGAGATAAAGAAGGTCACTACATACTAGTTAGGGGAAAACTGCAAGAGGAAGAGATAAGAATCTTAAATATATATGCACCAAATTCCAGAGTACCCAGCTACACAAAGCAAGTATTAACAGAAATGAAAAGTCAAATAAGCAATAACACAATTGTAACAGGGAGACCTTAACACACCATTGACACAAAGGGATAGATCACTAGACAGAAAATCAGCAAAGAAATAACAGAACTGAATCACATCTGTGAATAAATGGATTTGATAGACATATACAGAGTGTTCCATCCAACAACATCAGAATATACATTCTTCTCAGCAGTACATGGGACATTCTCTAAAATAGACCATATACTAACCCACAGAACATATTTAAGTAAATGCAAAAGAATTGAAATTATCCCATGCATGTTATTGGATCATAGTGCCATGAAACTAGAAATTAATGATAAGAGTAACTGCAAAAACCCCACAAACACATGGAAATTAAATAATACACTCTTGAGCAATCAGTGGGTCACAGAGGAAATTAAAGACGATATTAAACAATATCTACAGGCAAATGAAAATACAAATACAACTTACTGGAACCTGTGAAAGTGGTCCTCAGAGGAAATTTATTGCACTGAGTTCCCACATTAGGAAAACAGAATGAACAAAAATAAGCAACCTGATATTACACTTCGAACATCTAAAAAAAGAAGATCAAGCCAAGCCCAAAGCCAAAAGAAGGGAGGAAATTATAAAGATCAGAGCAGAAATTAATGCAATAGAGACTAAGAAAACAATACAAAGAATCAATGAATCAAAGAGCTGGTTCTTTGAAAGAATAAATAAAATTGATAAGCCCCTAGCCAACCTAATTTAAAAAAGTAAGGAAAAAACTCAAATTCACTCAGTACAGAATGAAAAAGATGAAATCACTACTGACCCTGTGGAAATACAGAAGATCATCAACAACTATTTTGAAAACCTCTACTCTCATAGGTTCAATAACATAGAAGAAATGGACAGATTTCTAGAAACATATGAACCACCAAAGCTGGATCAAGAAGATGCAAAACTGCTGAATAACCCAATTTCTGCTAATGAAATTGAAAATGTAATCAAGTCCCTACCAACAAAGAAGAGCCCAAGCCCAGGCAGATTCACTGCAGAATTCTACAAGAAATACAAAGAACAGTTAATGCTGACACTCCTCAAACTCTTCGATGAAATTGAAAGGGAAGCAATTCTCCCTAACTTATTCCTGGAACCAAATATCACTCTAGTACCAAAACTTGAGAAAGACCCAACTAAAAAAGAGAACTACAGGCCAATCTCCCTAATGAACATAGATGCAAAAAATCTCCATAAAATATTGGCAAACAGAATGCAGCAAATCATCAAGAAGATTATACACTATGACCAAGTGGGATTCATCTCAGGCATGCAGGGAGGGTTCAACATACATAAATCAATAAATGTAATCCATCATATCAATAGAGCCAAAAGTAAGAATCACATGATCATTTCTATAGATGCAGAAAAAGCTTTTGATAAGATCCAACACCATTCATGATAAGAACCTTACAGAGAATTGGAATAGATGGTCTTTACATTCTGATATGATAAATATGATAATATGTCAATATGATAAAGGCCATCTATGACAAACAAACAGCCAGTGTCATATCAAATAGCCAAAAACTGAAAGCCTTTACTTGAAATCAGGCACAAGACAAGGATGTCTGTTATAACCACTCTTATTCAACATAGTACTGGAAATACTAGCCAGAGCAATTAGACAAGAGAGAGAAATAAAAGGAATAAAGATAGGAAAAGAGGAAGATAAATTATTATTATTTGCAGATGACATGATACTATACATAGAAGACCCCCTAACCTCCGTTGAAAGACTCCTAGATATAATAAATCAATTCATCAATGTAGCTGGATACAAAGTCAATACTCAAAAATCAATAGCATTCTTATATACTAACAACAAAATCACCGAGAGAGAAATAAGAGAAGCCACACCCTTTACACTAGCATCCAAAAAAATGAAATACTTAAAAATTAATCTAACAAAAGATGTAAAAGAGTTGTACAGGGAAAATTATAATACCCTGAAAAAGAAATTGAAGAGGACCTCAGAAAATGGAAAGACATCCCTTGTTCATGGATAGGAAGAATAAATATTGTGAAAATGGCCATTCTCTCAAAATTGTTATACACATTCAATGCAATCCCAATGAAAATACCACTAGCATACCTCATAGATCTAGAGAAATCACTCCTAAAATTCATCTGAAACCAGAAGAGACCTAGAATAGCAAAGGCAATTCTAAGCAGCAAAGCCAAGGCAGGAGGCATCACAATACCTGACTTGAAGTTAGAATACAAAGCCACCATAATAAAATCAACATGGTATTGGAATAAAAACAGACCTGAAGATCAATGGAATAGACTAGCAGATACAACTACAAACACACTCAGCCACCTTATCTTTGATAAAGGGGCCCAGCATGTTCACTGGAAGAACGACAGTCTCTTTAATAAATGGTGCTGGAAAAACTGGTTATCCATATGCCAAAAACTAAAATTAGACCCATACCTGTCACTATGTACTAAACTAAAATCTAAATGGATCAAAGGTCTAAATATTAACACACAAACACTAAATCTGTTGGAAGACAAAGTAGGTAAATATCTTAAAGACATTGGGGTTGGTAGAGTATTCATGAACAAGAACCAAACTGCACAGGAAATACTTCCCAGAATCAATAACTGGGATCACATCTTATTAAAGAGTTTGTGCATGTCCAAACAAATCTCCAGCAGAGTGAAAAGAAAACCCACAAACTGGGAAAAAAAATCTTAGTGAACTGTCCCTCAGACAAAGGATTTCTGTCTAGAACTTATAAAGAATTAAAAAAAAAGTCAGACCCCCGAAATTCAAAGACCCAATCCAAAAATGGGCATCTGAGATGAACACACAGTTCTCAGATGAAGAAATACGAATGGCAAATAAATACTTGAAAAAATGTTCATCATCATTGGTCATTAGAGAAATGCAAATTAAAACCACACTGAGATATATAATCTCACTCCAGAAAGAATGGCCGGGATCAACAAAACTACCAACAACAAATGATGGAGAGGCTATGGGGGAAAAGGAACTCCTCTGCACTGTTGGTGGGAGTGTAGACTGGTGCAACCACTGTGGAGGTCAATCTGGAGATTTCTCAAAAAGCTGGGGTTGGAGGTCCCATTTGACCCAGCTATTCCACTCTTAGGCATATTCCCAGAAGATCTGAAAACATCTTACCACAATGATATATGCACACCCACGTTTATAGCAGCACAATTTGAAATAGCCAGATCTTGGAAACAACCTAAGTGCCCATCTACTGAGGAATGGATTAAAAAATTGTGGTACTTTTATACAATGGAGTACTACTCAGCTATAAAGTATGATCACATTGAACTATTTATAAATATATGGATGCAACTTGAATCCATACTCACAAGTGAAATAAATTAAACTCACATGTATAAATACTGTATAGTCTCCCTAGTGTAAGAAATGGTAAGAGTACAGAAGATTTTATGGTAATCATGGTTCACCATTATACTGCTTTGAAGTCTTACGTTTTCATTCATTGGTTGGAATGGTTTTATTCTGTTTTGTTTTGATCTTAATATATGTGATGGTATGAATAGTTACTTTGAAGAAAAGACAATATGGCAGCCGTTGTTGATTTAATATCATCTTGCTCTGAAGTCGTACCATGCTTTTGTTTTTCTATTACCATTGGTTCTATCATGTTGTGTCTTTTAATATGTATGATAATATAAACAAATCTTTTATGGAAAATGAGATAATATAGTAGCCATTGTTCATCTTCGGTTATTTGGTTCAGAATGTCTTGCAATACTTTCTTTCTCTTGAGTGGTTTTATTCTATTTTGTTATATTTGACATTATTGTGTGTAGAACTAAGCTCAACTATTTCAAAGAAAGAGACATTATGACAGCTACTGTTAATAGCCAATTGTCTTGTGAAGTGCTGTGTTGCTTACATTGTTATACTCTGATCTGATTAGATCTGTCCTCTTTTGTTTTATTCTTTTTAAAATAAAAAAATTTTAAAAAGAAAGACATTATTTGATTAAAGAATGTTAATGAGGTCAGTACAGACAAGAGGAGAACCTGATGGGTTCACACAACTTGGGGGCATTCTCTCACCCATTTCGAGCAAAGTTGGCCCAATACTTCATCATTTTCCTGCTCAGCAACTCCTCCTCCTCAGTGAGATCAACTGCAGAAAGGAAGAGGACAAGGACCTGGGTCTTGGTTGACTCCTATCCTGCTGCCCATTCATGTACCACATTCATCACCCAGCTGCAACCTGACCCTGAACCCCAGACCTGGTTTCCTTCTCCCTCACCTGCCTGGGAAGCCTGGTCCTCCCCTTGCCCAGCCTGCTCATTGTCCATCCCATCCTCTTCTTTCTCTGTTGCTGGGAAGCCATTAAAGAAATAATGGTGCCTTTGAGACCACACCACCACCTCTGTAGCCATGCTGGACACCACAGACAGAGTGAGAACAGGTGAAAGGGACACAGACTAGAGTGGGTGGGACTCAGACTGCAATCTTGGTATAGCTTTTTAAGCCAGAAGATGGTGGACACCTGGTCCTATTTTCTCCATGGCCTCAGTTTCCTTATATACTCAGTAAAGGGAGTCACTCCTTCTGTGCCTTGTCAGATCCTGTTGCAGCTCCTGGAGAACAAAGGATACTCACTGTTGCCTTTCCAGAAGGAGAATCCAAAGACAAAGGAAACTTCATCACCATGGTCGGCCTTGACATGGGATGGTCTGATATCTTTGAAGAAATTTGGTGGATGCTGAAACTCATAGAAGTAGACAGGGCTATGGGAACCTGGGAATGTGGAAAGGCCACCATGTGGTTGTCTATTACCTGGAGCTTTCTGTTTTTACCCTTATTGACAAGATTCCTAGCACAAAGTTGGCTGAAAGCTGGACACTAACCACAGGATGTTTTATTAGTACGCATTAGTTATATAGATTAGCAATGTTATGGTTTGTGTCTGGATGTCCCCCCAAAGCCTCATTCAGTCATGTGAGCAGGCTTCTAGGGTTTGTGACTGATTCATGGTCCATTGCTGGATTATTGGTGTGAGTGCTACATCCACCCTAAAGTGAGTGTGGTCTGTATACACTATAAGGGACAGAAAGAGTTTTCTCACATGCACTTCTCTTTTGCTCTTGTTGCTTTGCTGTCTGTTTTCTGCTGCCTTCTGCCATGAGCTGCCATGCCTTGAACCCATAAGATTATAGCCTGAAACCTCCACAAACTGTAAATTAAATAAATCTTTCCTTCCCTAATTTGGGTGTCAGGTTAATTTGTCTCAACAATGAGAGAAAAGTAACCAAGAGAAGGGGGTTTCATTTTGACATATTTGTATGTACTTGGATAACTTCTCCCTCATTATCCCCTTTCTCCTTTATTCCTCTCCCCAACCCCCTTCCTTTTCTCTAATAATGTCCCTTTTACTGTCATGTCATCTAGGTCTCCTTTTATTTTCCCTAAGATTCTTCATATAAGAGGACACATGTGTTATTTAACTTTTGAGTCTTATTTCACTTGACATTATGATCTCCAGTTTCATACATTTTCTTGCAGATGACATAATTTTCTTCTTTTTCATGGCTTAATAACTATTGGATATAGAGAGCATATTTTCAAAATGACATATTCTTTTTAATGACTATCTTACATATAAATATATGTAAAATTATATATATGTTATATATATATAAAATTTTCTTTACACATTCACATTTTCTTTACCCATTTATTTGTTGGATGGGTACCTAAACTGTTTCTGTAACATAGCTATTATGAATTACCTAGCTATAACTATTAGTATGCTGGTATTTCTGTAGTATCTTGACTTTACTTCTCCTGGGAATATATTGGGGAGTGGATCAAATGATGGTTATATTTTTAGTTATTTGAAGAACGTCTGTATGGATTTCCATAAAAGCTACATTAGTTTACATCTGCATCAACAGTGTAGAAAGACTCTTCCCTTGCTCCCTCTGACCTTCACCACTGTTTTTTGTAGTCTTGATAGCTACTGTTTTTTGTATTCTTGATAACTTCTTGTTTGCTATTTATTTATTTATCTTTTGGGATGAGAATTGAACCCAGGGCTGCTTACTGAACTATATCTCCAAACTTTTTTGTATTATTTTGAGATATGTTCTCCCTAAGTCACTAAATTGCCCAAGCAGAGCTCAGACTTGGGATCCTTCTGTGTTAGCCTCCCACAATACTAGAATTATATGCATGGACTACCAAGCCCAGATGATCATAAGCATGCTGGCTGGGGTGAGACAAAAATCTCTTTGGAGTGTTGATTTGCATTTCCCTGATGACCAAAGGGTGAAATTTAAAAAAAACAAAACATACTTTTTGAACTTATACTCTTCACTTGAGAAGTAGCTGTTCAATTCTTTTGCCTTTTGTGGATTTTTTTTTGAGACAAGATCTTGCTACATAGTTTTGACTTTGAACTTACTATGTGATATGGTCTTGAACTCACAGCAATCTTCCTGCCTTAGCCTCCTGAGTGCTTTTCTTACAGGCATGCACCACCACACCTGGCTGCATTCTTTTTGTATTCTGGGTATTAATTCTCATTTGAAGAGAACTAGCAAAAAAATTTCATACAGATTTTTCATTCTGTAGGATGTGTCTTCACTGTGTTGATTGTTTCCTTTTGTACCAAAGCCTTTTAACTCCATACATTACTATTTGTATATTCATATTATTATTTACTGGGCTATTGGAGTCTTGGTCAAGAAATTTTTTTCCCAAGCCGCTAACGTGTTTCCTCTTTTATTTTAGGAGTTTCAAAGTTTCAGGTCTTATATTCAGGTCATTGGTCCACTTTAATTTGAATTTTGTACAAGATAAGATATAAGGATTTATATTCAATCATCTACATATGAATATTGAGTTTTTTTCAGGACCATTTGTTAAAGAAGTCAATGTTCTTCAGTGCAAGCTTTTGGTGTGTCAATAATCGAATGGGTAGCTCTATGGTTTTGTTTCTGTGTTCCCTATTCTAATCTACTGGTCAATGTGTCTATTTTTGTGTGAGTACTATGCTGTTTCTGTTACCATGATTTTATAACGTATTTTGAAATAGGAATTGCGATACCTCCAGCACTGCTCTTTTTTTGTTCTTTCTTTCTTTTTTTTTTTTTTTTTTTTTTGGTACTGGGGATCAAACTCACAATCTTGCTCCTGCCAGGCAGGCACTTGTGCCATTGAGCTAAATCCCCAGCCCAGCACGGCTCTTTTTTACTGAAGATTTAGTCATAATGATTTACTGAAATGAGGGACATCAAGTTCCTGGTGCCACAGGCTCAAAAAAGAGAGAGGACCAGGTCTGGACTCCACAGACCTCACCTGGGACTCACAGCTCTGAGCTGTCCCCTAGAAAGTCAAACCTCAGCTACAGATGTACTCACGTTGATAATGTGCCACTTGGAGTGCAGGGATTATGAATATATAGTCCCCCATCATCTCCTGGAACTGGAATTTGAGGGTTGAGGAGTCATCACTATCTCCCATGTACTCTTCCATCAATAGGTCACCAAACTCAGCAGGTAACATCTAGCCCAGGTGAAGCGTGGAGAGTCAGGTAAAGCATGTTTCAGGATTAGGGGAAGGGGGCAGCTTAACACGGGAATATGAGGGGCCTGCCACAGATGGGAATGTAAGAAATGGTCAAATTCTAGGGTGTCTCTACTCACAATCACATATACAGTTGAGTTTTTGTTTAGAGGAGTGGCTACCTTGGGTGGAAATCTTAGGGTTCCATGCCTATTGGGGTGGGAATCTAGGAGCCTCACCATCTGTGTTGCTGTGCTCTTCAGAATAGCCTGCATGGTTTCTCTGTCCACCTCCTTCTTGGTGTCAGGAAAGCCCATGAACTGGGAGATAGAGGGATAGTAGGAAATTGAGGATAGGATATGCCTAGGTATAAATCCCTGAGATCCCCACATATCTAATGCATTCCCTAGAATGCATCTGTGGTGGCTTCAGACTGGATCTCACCATGGGGATGGTCCAGCCATATTCATCATTGTTGACACCAATTATGCTGGGGACAGGTTGAAAATCAGCAGAGGCCAGCAGCTCCTGGGGGTGCCTGGGCAGGAAAACTCCATCCACTATGCCAGTGACGGTACTGAAGGCCTGACCCCTCAGTACCGTTGAAGGTACTGATCCATTGAAGGTCATAGATCAAGGTCAAGATTCAGACAATTTCTGGTGCCTAATGAGTTACTTCCAACTCCTTATAGGATGATTGCACCCAACCCAAGGGATACTGCACTTGGCTTAACAAATCTTGTTTCTCCTTTACACCCAAGGCTGTGAGGACACAAAACTATGGAAGTGAGGTAATTAGTCCAGTGGGAAACTGTCTTTCCATAAAGCCATCACCCCTTTTTTCCTTCATACCTGCAATCATTCAACCTTACCTTTGTAACAGCCAGCATTTCCTCTTCACTTTTGCCACGCAGACAGCTCACCAGGGCCTCAGGGTCTACATTTACACAGGCAGAGAGGTTGGCCACCATCTGTAAATTGTTCAGATAAGGGATGGTTCATTTTTTTCAGGCATTAAGTGGGTTGTGCCCAAAGCCCCAGGTGGATGAAGGTGACCCTCAAATTTGGGGATTGCTGTTGGGATGTTTTCTGATTTCCTGCTGGCCAGAGGTCTTAGCCATAGGTCCTATGCAACTTGCTTATATGGTCTGTCTATAATGGTTCTTAGCTGCTCAAAGAACATGTTCAACTCCTGAGAGGTAGAGGTATGAGGATACTTGACCTTGAGGACCTCAGCAAGTTTTAGAAAGGCATCAATTTCCAGGGTACCTGGACTGTCTTTGTTGTCCCCACTGATCAGATAGAGTACTAGACGCTCTGAAGAGGAGGAAGGAGGAAAGTGGGCTGCACTTGGATGTTTGAGGACACTCACTGTGGAGACGGCTTCAGAGGAGCTGGAGATGAAGTTGGGTGCCACAGCCACCCCACTCTCCATGATGGCACCATGGAAGAGTCCTCGGGACATGGGGGACACGACATGTGAGGACGCACTTATACCACCTGCTGACTCTCCAAAAATGGTGACACGGTCAGGGTTGCCTCCAAAATGGGCGATATTCTGCTGTACCCAGCGTAGGGCCACCACTTGGTCCAGGTAGCCCCAGTTGCCAGTGGTGTGCTGGTCTCCAGTGCTGAGAAGAGGCAAAGACAGGGATCACAGGCCTGTTCTGGCGCTGCTCAGCCTTATTTCCTGTCCCAGGCCCAAGCTTACCTAAAGAAGCCCAGGACACCTAGGCGATACTGGATAGTGACCACCACTACATTCTCAGAAGTGGCCAGTATGGATCCATCATACATAGAAGCCACGCCTACAACCAGCCCACCACCATGGATCCATACCATCACCTGGGGAGATTAAGACAAGTGTCCTGGAGTTCCCACTCAGCCCAAACACTGCTAGTGCTGTCCCCATAAATTATTTACTGCTTTGATTCTGTAAAGCTACCACATAAAAATTCCAATGGACTGCATCACCTGGGCCACAAGTTAGGGACCTGAGTCCAATCATGAGAATCAAGACTCTTGCATTTTAAGGTCCAACCCATGAATCCAAGACTGGCTCTATTACCCACCAGGTCCATTTGAAATAAAAAGAAATTTTTCTTTAATTGTCTTACCTGAATATTAGTTAAAAGTTATCACATAAACCATGGTTGGGATCTTGAGTGATCTCAAAGTTCAGCCCTTGGGCCCCTCAGGGGGGTTTCCTGGACAGAAGCCTCTGTTCCCTGAGAGCAGCTACATTCTCATGATCCCCCTGCCCAGGTGCAAGAAGTCCTTCTTGGCACCAGGGGGAGAAGCTTCTCATCAGGGTCCACACACAGCAGCAGAGCCCAGACTTATCATGCCCTTTCTAATTTTCTTCTTTCCTTTCTCTCTCTCTCTTTTTTTTTTTTTGCTGTGGTGCTTGAGGTTGAATCTACAGCATTTTACTTGAAAGGCAAGCACTCTACTATTGAGCCACATTCCAGCTGTCTTCTAATCGTGGAGAAGAATCAGCCCCTCCCCCAAATGAATAGGATCTGATACTCACAGGCAAGTTAGAACCTTCATGGGCATGCACAGGAGTATAGATGTTAAGGTACAGACAGTCCTCAGACATGGGGACAGTAGGTAGAGTCACATTCACCTGCTTCAGGCTCTCCACATTCATTTTATCAGCATTTTGCAGACACCTGGTGACAATGGCAGATGGTTATTCCAGGGCTATCAAGTTGTTAAAGCCAGACATACCAAATTTACACTCAGTCAGCCACATCTCTGTTGCCCCTGATGCCTTGTTTGCACATGATCTTTTCTTCTAATCCCTGGTCAACAAGGCACCAGCTCCAGGTGCTGGGGAAACTGAGATGAAACCCAGCCATACAGTAAAGTCCAAGGTTCTCAAGGGTCTAGGATTTCTACTCCTCTTGAGGCTGGTATATTGTCACTCGTGGACCTCTGTATGACCCATAACTTGTATGCACTGACATTGATTTGTCTAGTACCATTCTTGTACCTGTCTAGTCTGGGAAAAAGAGAAGCCTCCATACCCACACATACTCAGTGGAGGTAAATTTCCTGTAGAAGAGTAGTGGCATGTTTTTCATCCCAAGACTAGACTGTCAGAGAAACTCCTTCATCCTATACAGTCTCCCGTTTGTTTGACCATATGTTTGTTCCTTGGCAAAGGCATCTGGCCCTGTCAGATTTCACAGTGATTATGTAGCATGGGGCTCCTTAGAAGAAACACCATTCACCTTCTCCAAATATATGGATCAGCTGCTGGACCTAGGGGCTCATACAAGCCTCATAGGGCCAGAAGAACCTCATCCAGAAACATCTCCCCTGGGAACAGAATACACATGGCACAACATAAATCTAGAGACACATGGGGTCTCTGCTCCTATTCCCAGCATCTAGAGCTAATGAATTCAGGCTCCCAAACTCTGAGCCAAGGGCCTGTCAAAATTCTTTCATTATCTGGAGTTTCAGTATACTCACTGTGAGAATTCCCCAAGTCAGAGAAAAACAGGCTGTGGGATTTAGATGAAAGAAGTACTGGAGACTGGCCAAAAGCTCAGAGAACCCAAACCCACAGCAGTGTCTGAATGTCCTAAGTTCCCCAGGGAGCTTTCATGGCAGGGTAGATGGTCCCATCTCTCACACCACCCCAAGGCTCTGGGGCCTCAGGAGGTGCAAATCTCAGGGCTTCTACAGGTGGCTTTGCAAAAGGAATTCCCAGGAAGGTGGTGACACTCATGTTGGTGACTTTCACATGGACGATGCTACCATGAACATTCCCTGTGTGTGTGGTCCGGATGGGGCTGGCAGAGTCCTGGGCTGTGGGCAGAGAGACACACATCAGAGACAGCTCCTTCCACACTGAGGGTATTGGCAATTCCTTGTCATCAAGCTTGTTAAATGACCATAATCTGCAAACTTCAATATCCTGGCTGTTACACTTTCTCCTAGAGCCTCCACTGCCATCACTGAGGCTGCCCCAAGCCTATATTACTAGACCCACTCAGGCTTCTTGGGCATTGGTAAATGAGGGAAAGAATGTCATTTGAATCATCTTGCCAGACGCCGTGAGGTGCTGGGAAGGCAGTGAGAATGGACTGAAAAAATCTCCCAAACTCAGAGATTTCACACTTGAGGTGGAATGAAATATAGAAAGCATTCTATCTGCAGTGAGTGACATGGTGAGGGCACACATGAGGGAGACATGCAGCTGTGACCCAACCGTAAGTCTGACCTTGCCTCTGATTGGAATCAACAAGGGAGAAAACAGTTGATTGTCACCTAATGGTCCAGATAAAATTACTTATTTTACCTGCTTATCATTGAAAGTGGGTGATGGGCACGTTGTGTTTGATATCTTTCCTCTCTGTCTAAAATCAGGCCTACTAGAGGGTACTGTGCACCCCTTAAGTCAGTCCTGATCACCTCTGTGCCTCAGGCTTCAGGGAGGTGTCCAGTCAGGCCCATGGTTTTCCTGCTATCATCTCTACCCCTTGGGACCTCTCTCCTGCTGTCTGAGATTCTTCCTCTGTGCAATGTAGCAGATCTGGGCCAGATTCTGCAAGAAAAAGTTAATCAGACCAAAACATTCTGAAAAGCTTATGCTCTTCTCCTCAGCCAGATCCACATGGATCAGCACGTCTGATGACACTGGGTACAGGTGAGGACAGGGCAGCATCCACTCAGGGTCCCAACAGGGTAACCTAGCAACCAAGACCAAATGTGCACTCATCTCCCTGCTAATGTGCTCCCTACACAAGATGCCTTGCCACCTGGCATCTGTGTCCATGTAATTCACTGTGACTCGCAGACACTGATGTCTGGTGCATGTTATATAGCACAGGACACAGTCTGCTGCAGTGTGCCTGCTGGGAGATGGAGGACATCCACAGTGCTGCACCCTTGAAGAAGAAGCTCTCTTATATGATGGTATAAGGTGTCCTCCAGGTCAGGAGATAGGAAAGCCTAGACCCAAAGAACTAAGTCTGTGACAATGTAGGTGAAGTCCAAGATTGAGTGCACCTATCTATGCTTAAGGTGCAGTCGTGGGCACAGCATGTAAGATCCTGTTAGTGAGATGGTCCATGTGGAGGAGCCAGGTACAGGTGGACATAAGAGGAAGGGTAGAGCTCTGCCCTCTGATGGCTCCTCAATGAGCCTGAACATAAGTCCAAGCCAAAAACTGGTTAAAC
>PVLA01014397.1:19883-30828 GCA_004027455.1 Hydrochoerus hydrochaeris | reverse complement strand
CCACCATCAAGACCAAGCGCAGCATCCAGTTTGTGGACTGGTGCCCCACGGGCTTCAAGGTTGGCATTAACTACCAGCCTCCCACCGTGGTTCCTGGTGGAGACCTGGCCAAGGTGCAGCGGGCTGTGTGCATGCTGAGCAACACCACAGCCATCGCTGAGGCCTGGGCTCGCCTGGACCACAAGTTTGATCTGATGTACGCCAAGCGTGCCTTTGTTCACTGGTACGTGGGTGAGGGGATGGAGGAAGGAGAGTTTTCTGAGGCCCGGGAGGACATGGCTGCCCTTGAGAAGGATTATGAGGAGGTTGGAGCAGATAGTGCTGAGGGTGAGGGTGAGGACGAGGGTGAAGAGTATTAATCTTTCTGCTGTGATTTTACACTCTGTTGTCTCGTCTTACCTACTTTTTAATGTTCTGTGGAATTGTTTAAGCTCTAAACTGTCAATAAAAATGTTTGCATTTTAAATGTCAACCTGGCTTCTGAATCAAGATAGATACTTGTCCAAGACCAATTGAGATGGTACATGGGCCACCTGATTTTTCTTTTGGTGGGGATTAAACCTAGGGCCTTTGCACTGAACTTTATCCTCAACTCTTTTTAAAACAACTTTTTGTTAAGTTTTGAGAACCAGGTCTTGCTAAGTCACTATTGTAGGCTGAACCCGGGAAGCTCTACACTGTATCCTAAGTTCTTTTTGAGATAGGATCTCATATATGTAGTCCAGGCTGGACCTGAACGCACTATGAAACCCAGGCTAGCCTCAGATTTGCAGTGATCCTCCTGCCTCAGGGTATCCAGTGCTGGGATCACAAGTGTGTGCCACCACACCTGGCTTAAACCTATTTTTACTTTTTACATTTTTCGTACCAGGGATCAAACTCACGATCTCGTGCTTGCCAGGCAGGCGTTTACACTGTTGAGCTAAGTCCTCAGCCCTATTTTTAAAAGATGAGATTTAAATTGTCCTAAGAGCTGGAGATATAGCTCAGTGGCACAACACCTACTGGCAAATGCAAGGTAAACCTGAAGTTTCCCAGGCTGGTGTTAAATTTTGCTGTTGTTGTAGAAGTCTGATATCAAACCAAATGGAAAACCCTTTGCACTGAGGAGTCGGAAGGTACCTGTTTATTATGCTAGCAGGGTAGTAGGATCAAGTCCAGCCTCCAGTTAATTTTGGATTTAGTTTTTATAGGCTTGCAAGCAGGAAGTACAAAAGCCAATAGCAAATCAATTTGTCAGGTCATATGTTGTCAAGTGGATTTGTTCCAGGCAGGTTTACTTAAAAAGGAATTGTTCATCATAAGGTAGGAGAAACTAGAGGGAGCTGTGGCTGAAGGGGGGGTTGAAACTAAGCATGTCCTTGACTATTTGGTCTCAGTTGGACAGTCCTTGAAAACAATGTTTATATGTCAGACAACACAGGCAGTTCAGATAGGTGCGATCAGACTGAGTCAGGTTGGACGGTCTCAGAGTTGCAGCTGTTGGCCAGTCAAGGCTGCATCTAATGGTCTATGTGTGGGCAGGGTGAGCACATCTTGTTTTAACAAGTATCAGACTTGATTTTTAACTTTCCATCGCTATCATCCTGCCTCAGCTTCCCAAGTTGCTGGGATTAGAGGTGGGCATTGTTATTACTAGTCAGCTGATTATCTAAAATTTCCAGTATCTCTGCAATCCTCTGCTCCCTGGTCTGTTTCATTTAGAACGTATTGATGAGTGGTGACATATTTATTCAGTAGCTCAGATACATTGAATCACTCCTTGAACTAAAGTATAGATGAGAATTACCTGTAGATATTAAGGTATAGATTGTAATTCTCTAGGTCTGGGATAGATAGGCTCTATATGCTTTTTATTCATTATGTGTGGAGGGCTTGTTAATATTTTCTAGTGTAAAAAATATTAACAAGCCCTCCACACATAATGAATAAAAAGAGAGGAGTTTAGCTGAGCAAAATTTTAGTACAGAATGTCAAATACTGTACTAAAAGAGTTACTGTTTAGAGCAGGTGGAGGTGGTTAACAAAAACAGTGGTCACAAGCTTGATATATGATATTGTTACTTGACCCAATATGTGTTACAGAAAATGCCTGAATGGGGAAAGTTGCATGTGTGTTGCAAAGACAGGAGCGCAGACTCCTTTATTTGAACCTGGAACAAAGCACCTGGTGGAAGCTGCAAGATTCTTGAGGGCCAAGGGCTGATGAGTTTTGATGCATGGCTGCTCCCTGGGTGGGGAAGGGGCCGGGGTGCAGGGCTGAGCCATGTTTACACTTGCTCCATGACTTACTATATTCACCTAGTTACCATCTCTTTCCAACTGGTGTCTTTTGTACTCACTACCATCAAAAGGGGTGTAGCAATATCACCCAGCATACTTTGGGTCCAGTCACCAATATTACTGAAGACATTTAATTGTTCAAAAAAATGAGCATATCACGGCAAACTTCCACAGTCTGAGATCGCCTGTGTGCTCAAGTCATTTTTCAAAGTATTTCTTTGAGAACAGCGAACTTATTTTATTTTTGTCTTTTTGAAACAGGGTCTTGCTATGCAGTTCAGACTAGCCTTGAGCCCACTGTGTAGCTCAGGATGGTCTCAAATTTGCAATGATCTTCCTGCCTCAGCCTCCCAAGTGCTGCCATTCCAGGAGTGTACCACCACACCCTGCTATAGAAAGGGCTTCTGTGCCCTTGGGGCAGAGCAATGCTCCTGCTGAGCCCCATCCTTATGCACAAATTAACCTGGCTGCCTCTCAGATGGGCCAGGCTGTTCCTGCAGCTGGGGATAGGGTGCAGGCCTGGGATGAAAACCTTGGAGAAGTGGTTGGCCCACCAGAGGGGGCTCCTGGAGTCACCCTCCAGCCTACAACATTTGTAAGGAGCAGGTAAGTCCTGCAGCTTCAGCTAAACGTGACACTTCACAGTATCTGAAAAAGGGTATGTGTGTGTGGAGAGATGATACCTCTATGTAGTTCAGGCTGGCCTTGAACTCAAATGACCCTCTTGCCTCAGCCTCCCCAGTGCTGGGATTACAGGAATTCACCACCGTGCCTGGCAGAGAGGGCCATTTCTCTAAGCCAATGTTTCCCACACAGGGTACCCTGAGAATGGGACTAGGGTCCCCACATGTGATCCCTTCAGAATGATCTGAGCAACCTGAAGCCCCTGGCCAGGAACAGCCCCCTCTGATTTCTTCAGTAAACCTTACTGATGAGGATTATTTTATAAATGTGCCAAGATGTGAGAGCTGGAAAGCTTTCAGCAGCCACAGTGGTGTGGGTTGGGAGAAGGCGAGAGGAGTTTAGCTGAGCAAAAATATTCCAGTAGAACAGAGCCTAGGGAACTGGAAGAGCAAAGTGCCAGTGGCTGGAGAGGGCTCTGTCCTTGTAAAGATGTCTTTCCCTTTTGCGTGGGCGAGAGAGTGAATAGAAATTAGCCTGCAGCGAGAGCAAATATACCCCAAGGTCTAGGTCACCACTTTGTGGCTGACAATCATCTGCTCTGCCACTGGGCACAAATGGAAAGTCCAAACTGCAGTATAAATGGGCACAGTCTAAAAAGGTGCTGGCTGGCTGTGGCCCCAGAATCTGGCTGCTCAACAGAGGCCTTAGACCCCTTCCAGCCTACCTGCCCAGGAGGGCTGTTTTCAGTCGGGGAGCAGAGAGCCTGCCTCCCTACCTGGGGTTCCAAGTGTCTTGGAAGCAGGCTCAATGCCTGTGCACCAGTGGGAATCTGTCAGGCCAGAGGATCACCAAGCGGGTTAGAAAATTTTTTTAAAACCTGAAAGCCCAGATCAGAGTGAGCTCAGACCTCTGGAAAGCTGTGTGGCAACCCTGAGTGGAGCAGTTGGAGGAAGGGATATATTTGAAGCTTCTGTGTCTCATAATCTTCACAATATCCTCACCCTGCGAAGGATGGTGCGATACCTTTTGCCAGAGCTATCTGGCCTAAGGCTGCTCACAAATGGTGGCAATGAAATTTGACTCCAGAACTGACTCTGGTGGTCTCCACGCAGTCCAGGGAAAGTCACTGTGTTTACTTGGAGGCCTCAGAAGCCCAGGGACACAAGGCCCACAGAGACAGTCTGTCCCCAAGCACTGGATGGAGCTCCGCCACACAGAAAGCTGAGGAAAATTCCCTGCCGCTCAGTCAGGACACGGTCCCAAGCCCAGGTGGAGCACACGGAGCCAGAGGGGCAGCTCTTGCCGTTGCCCACCCTCTAGGCCTGAGCCGCACTGCTGAGTGAGGGGACATTTTTTCCAGGCTGCCTGAATCTCAGCAAATCAATTTTCAGATCCAGGGGGGTACAGTGTTCTAGCATGACACTGCTACCACCTGCTAGGTTCCTGCTGACAAAAAAGCAACAGATGTGCAGACAGGACAGCTCCCTCCTGGGGCACGGCCTCCCCACCCAGGTACTGGGCCAGGACAGGACAGACACTGCCTGTCAGCCAAGGCCACAAGATGACCCTGGGGAGATGACTAGGCTGGCAAATGGCTCCTGGGTGTTTGTCTAGGAGACACAGACCAAGTCAAAAGGAAGACAGCTGTGTGCGTGTGCGTGTGCGTGTGTGTGTGTGTGTGTGTGTGTGTGTGTGTGTGTGTGTGTGGTGGGGCTGGGAAGTGGCCTTCACTGTTGCTGACATCTCATTAGCCTGTCACTGTCCCATTCATTCCAAGCACCTGGTTTTTTTATGATTCTTCTCCTTGGCACTCCTTAAGTCTGCAACAGGACAAAAATCTGCAGTATCAATGAACCTTGTACAACTAGATGTCTGTTTTAGTTATAATACAGAACAGATACTGTTGCTGTTGCCATACTGGGGTTGAACAATTGCACTGAAATACATCCCCGGTACTTTTTATTTTGAGACAGGGGCTCTCTGAATTGCTGAGTTGCTCAGACTGGGCTCAAACTTGTGATCTTCCCACCTTAGCATCCTGGAGTACAGGGATTGCAGGTGTGTGCCATCAGCCTGGTTTCAGAAAATGCTTTCTAAATATTCTTCTCTTTTTTTCTCAGTGCTGGGGATTGAATCCTGAGCCTCACACATGCTAGGCAAGCACTCTACCACTGAGTCACACCCCCTCCAGTGCCCCAAAATTTTATTAAATTAGTGTGTACAAAATATAAAATTTTCCTAATTATGCCTGTTTTGTTTACACTCACAAATCAGTTTAATTATGAAAGGGGAATTCGTATCAATACAATCTTACCCATCACCTTTTACCTTCTCTTCGTACTCCTCTGTGCTTATTAAATATCTCATCAGGCTCACAGATGTCTAAACTAATATAGAAACAGTAAACTAATATAGAAATATTCCTGGTAAAGTGATCATATTGTACCAATCAATTCCAGCCTTGACATTTCATTCATTATTTCTTTTTATTTTGATTTTTGAGACAGGGTCTCACTGTGTAATGCAAGCTGTCCTTGAACTCACTATATAGCTCAGCCTGGCCTGGAACTCTAGGTGATCCTCCTGCCTCTGCCTCCTGTGAGCTGGGATCACAGGCATTTGCCACCACACCTGGCACATTCATAATTTTTAGAACACATATTTGGTGGAGTCACTGTGCTGGGTACCACAAGGAATATATTTAGTTTTTTTGTTCCCCTTGGGTTGTAGAGATTCTACACATGTACACAGTCTTAATCTTAGGCAGTATAAGCACATGTCATAGATGACACTCACCTGCAGCAACCACTTGTTTGTTTCTATCCCAGGACAAATCTTCGTCCAAAGGTAATGTGATCTAATTAAGGCGATTTTATTCCCCTTGACAGAGATTGGTTAAGGGCCCAGCAAGTGATGTAATTATGGAAATAGGAGGTGAGGTAATGTCTCCTAGCTCAGGGATACAAGGAAGACATTCTTGGGAAAATTTCCCTGCTTTTGAATGCAGAGAAAGAATTTTCTCCTTTGCAACTTGTGACCATTGTGTGAATGCATGATGCTTCCTTTTCTCTCTCTCTCTCTCTTTTTTTTTTTTTTTTTTTGGTTGTTGTTGTACCTGGGATTGAACTCATGACCTTGCACTGGCCAAGTAGACACTTATGCTGATGAGCTAAATCCCCAGCCAAAATGCATGATGCTTGTACAAGAACACTTAAAGTTGCTGCAGCCATCTTGTGACACAAGGGGACAAACATGAGGATAAAAACTGACACCTTGAGCATGGCCAAGATGAAAGATGAAAAGAAACTAGGCACATGATCCAGTGTTGAGCCCTTGGATTAATCAGCCCTGATTTGGATTTTTTGTTATAGGACAGCAATGGTGAACCTGCGGCTCCTGTGTTGCCCCTGGCTGTTTGTATCACTGCAACCGCTAAAATGTTCACCATCGCTGTTTTTTGTTTTATTTTGAGACAAGGTCCTACTATGTAGTCTGACCTGGCCTTGAACTATGTAGCCCAGGTTGGCCTTGAATTCATGGCGATCCTCCTGAGTGCTGGGGTGCTATGGTCTAAAAAATGCCTGGCCTCGCCACCACTGTACAAGAAATCAGGATACTTTGAGTTGGTTCTTCCATTGTTTCCTGCTAAATGCATTCTAAAAACATGAAAGCCTTATGCAATCATTTATAAAAACTTTTGTAAAATAATAATAAAAATATTGAGGCCCTTTTATTGATCCATTTATTGGTTAAAGAGACGAGGTATCATATTGCCCAGGCTGGTCTCGAGCTTCCAGGCTGAAGCAGGTCTCCAATCTCAGCCTCCTGATAGCTGGGACTAAGACGCTATCTGGCTTCAGGGCCTTTCAAACAGGCAGAAGCCTTTTTCTATTCCTTTTCCAAGCATTGCCTCCCTCGTTTCCATTTCCATACCTCATTATTTAGCTGCCTTCTACCTGCAGCTCTGGTCAACCAAACTGACCTACTTCTTCCTTCCAGTCTTGCCAGGAGTCCTAGCAGAATTCAAAGCAGAAATCAAAAGAACACAGTGGACAGAGGCAGGCCCCCAAAATGTGCTGCCTTCTCCCGTCACCATCCAAGTGTTGTCCTTCTGCCGCGAAGGACGGAAGAGCAAGGAGGTCTCAGGAAGAATCACTTCCCCCTGGAAGCCCATCAGTGTGTCTGGCCCCAGGCCCACCCCAAATCTTCCTGAGTTGCCTACATGATTGCAGATCAAGAATCAGTGTGGATAAGGCACAATGCAATGCAAGGGGCCATGGGGATACAGACTGAACACTGAAACCTGCAGGTTGAGGACAGGGGTCACTCAGCTGGTTGTCTCTCCATATGGGGCCTTGGGTGCCTGCCAGGCAAAAGCCCCAGTCTTCTTTTCTGGCCCATTTGGCTTCCCCTTTCTTCCTCCCTTTTACCCTCTGAACCTCCTTTCTTGTCTCCCCTCTTCCTGTTTCTCCTCTTCCATTTCTCTCCCTTTTTTTTTAGTGTTTTTTTTCCACCTCTCCCTTTTGCCATCTCTACCTTCTTCCTCCTCAGGTGCCAGCACAGCACTGCAGGGCACCTAGAGAGTGGCAGACAGCACTGGCAATCAGGCCACTCTGCCTGGCCATCCCGGGGCTCTGGGCCCTCAGCCTGGCCCTGCCAGCAGGTGAGACCTTGTGGCCATGGCAGAGAACAGGCTGCAGTCTGTAGGGCTGCAGACCCGTGGTTTTGGCTATTCAGCAGTTCCCCCACCTCTCCTTGCAAGAGGAAGGATGAGATGGGTGGCACAGAGCATAAGTGCAGAGGAGCCTGTCTCATCTTGGGCACAAGCCCTGCTAGGGGACAGCTGGCCATAAGCCAGGGTAGGGTCCTCACAGTGCACAGAATCTTCATCAGGAGAGGGTTGTGAGTCAGTTTCCCACCCATTCTAACCTGGACTTGAGGCCAAGGAGTCACAGACTTCCTGCAGCCAAGGGAGAGAGGCTGCTGGGCAGGCTGTGTATTCTCCTCATCTTGTCTAAAACAAGCCCAGTAAATCAGAGAAAGTGACAGTAGGGGCAAGGGATCGCCCCCTTCCTTAGGGTACCCAATTGTGGTCTACTCTAAAAATGGAGCTTAGCATACAGCAGGCCCTGGCTTCAACCCCCAGCACCAAAGAAACCAATACATGGATGCTCTCCAGCTGCAGAGCAGGCCACTCACGCTCCACGCTAGCCCCTCTGTCAAAAAATCCAGGCTCAGTCCCACCCCAAGGACCTCAGGGCATGCCCTGTGCAGGAAGAAGTAAGAGCAGGGGTCAGAGGCAGTGTCTGAGATCCTCTCTACCTCTATGCTGAGAGAAGTACTGAGAGAAGTAAATGCTTCTCTCAGCACCTGAGTCCTCTGCTCAAGAACCTCTATGCCTGGGATGGATGTCTGAGATCACTTTGTCAGCTCCTTTATTTTACCTCTGAGGAAAGCAAGGCCTGGTGACAGCCCACGCTGGGCTCGTGGTTCGTTGCTCTCCTGATGCCACAAGCCGTCTCAGGTGTGAGCCGCTGTCTGAAACTGCTGCCCTCCATCACCAGCCCTGCCTGCTCAGCAGTCCAGGGCAGCCCCTCTCCTGCCAAGGGCCTGAAGCGGATCAAGGGGGGGCCAGGAGAAGCTGGGGTTCTGCAGTATTTTGGGGATGGACCCAAGGTCTCACCCCTGCTAGGCAAGTACCCCCTTGTCCCCCATCCCCTTGTATTCTGACAATCTGGTGGTTGGCTTAAGTGCTTCTTGGGCCACCAACTACAAGGACATGAAAGAGAATGTCGCCCTGGAGTGGGGCGAGCTGGCAGCCCCAGGAGGCTGGGGACATCTTTTCTGTTGGTTTCCCTGTGCCCAGCACCTCAGTCCTTCACGCATTCCTGCCTGGGCTGGGTGCGAGCGCTCAAGCCCATCCCCGGAATGCTTCGCACTGCCTGAAATGCTCTAGCCACTCTGTCTTTTCTTTCTTTCCCTTTTCATCCAGACTTATTTTGGGAGAAAAATGTTGTTTACTGACATAAACAATTAAAGATATTGAAATGAGATCCACCTGAGTCAACTGCAGCGCAGTGATTGATGCCTTTATGAAAGGGAGAGGAGCTCGTGTGGTAGCGCCTACCCGTGAAGCTAGCCTCAGGACGCTGCCGCAGGGGGTCACTGCAAGTTCAAGGCCAGCCTGGGCTACACAGTATGCCCCTGTCTAACAAAGGAGGGAAGCTGGAGAGAAGAGAGGGAAGAAGACAGGTGGGGAGAAGAGGAAGGGGGAGGGGAAGGGGGAGGGGGAGGGGAGGAGGGGCCCACATTACAGCTGAAGCAGAGAGTGGCAAGATGTCCCAAGCCAAGGAAACCGGAGTGCCCAGAAGCTGCGAGAGGCAAGGACAGATTCTTCTCCAGAGCCTGCAGAAACATAGCCTTGCAGAATACACTTTGGATTCCAGAACTATGAGAGAAATTTGGTCACTTTAAACTACCAGATTTCAGTAATTTAGGAAGGCTGTGGTGCTAGGGATTGACCCAGGGCCTTGGATATGCTAAGCATGTACTCTACTACTCAGCTGCACCCCCAGCCCATATACCCACATTTCTAAAAATTGACATTCACTTTTAAAGAAGCCTAGGAATAATTCTTATAGATTGTCCCAATTCTAAAATTGTCTTCAGATTGACCTTTTAAAGTCATAAATCAGATCAAGTGATTTCTCTGCTTAAAACTTTCCAGTGGGTTTTTATTACATCTAAAACTGTCTACTCTAGCCCAGTAGAGTGACACATGCCTATAGTCCATGCTACTCATGAGGCTGAGGCAGGAGGATTGCTTGAAGCAGGATTTAAGCCCAGCCATGGCAACACAATAAGACTGTACATCTTGGAGGAGGAGGAGGAGGAGGAAGAGGAGGAGGAGGAGGAGGAGAAGTGAACTCAACTCTACTGGAATTTATGAAGTCCTACAAACACGAATTTCACTGTTCTACTCTCCTCTGACAACTTGTCTGCCCTCACTAATGTTTCCCAGCCTCTAAACATGAGGAGCTCACCACAGCCTCGTCCTACTCCCCTGGCTCTTCCCTCTGCCCAGGTGATGATGGCCAGATACAATTCATGACTGGAGGAAACAGCTATGAAATATGTTACTGGAACAACTGGACTTCGAGTATGGACTGTAGATTAAGCAACATTATTATATTAATCTTAAATGGGCCAATAGTGATGTAACTACATTGGAAAATGCCATGATTTTTAGGAGATGTGTGCTGTAGTATTTAAGGGGACAATCCTGTGCTGTCTGACACTTTCAAAAGAACTGGGACAAAATAGTGATGACTGGTAAATCTGAGAAGGGATATTGGTGTTCATGTTTGCATTCTTTCAACTTTTCCCTGGGTTTGAAATTGTTTGAAATGAAGTGGTATAAAGGTAGACAGTTTAAAGAAATTATAATCCAGGTGTATTCAGTTTTTCATGGGCATTATAAAGCACCCAGGGAGTTTGTTAAAATGCAGACTCTAGAGGTTCCAAAGACCTGGGTGGAGCAAAGGGACCTGGTGATTCTGAGGCAGGTCCCCATGTCACACTGGAACTGGGGCCCTTGGCATTCTTCCAGGCAGTGTGGCTTGCTGGGCACGTCCTCCCTGCTCTCAGCTGCAGAGCTCTGTGGAAAGGTCAGGCAGGCAGTAGAGAGGCGGTTGCATGCTGAGAACAGAACTGGGAGCTGTGGGCCAAGCAGAAGATTGGGGGAGGAGTCGAAGACAGATTTTGCCCTCCTGCCCTGGCTTTTTATTTGGGAAGGGGACAGAGGAGGCTCTTAGAGCCTAGGGGGAGAATGGAATCAGGGCTTGGAACTTCTAATTTCAGGGTGTCTCTGAAGTATAACTTCTCAGATTCTCATGTGTAAAAAGATCATGATAAGCTAGGTATGATGGCACATGCCTATGATCCCAGTATTTGGGGGGCTGAGGCAGGGGGATTACTGCGTTTGAGACCAGCCTGAACTACAGAGAAAGACCTGTCTCAAAAAAAAAAAAAAAAAAGG
>PVLA01014397.1:0-19783 GCA_004027455.1 Hydrochoerus hydrochaeris | reverse complement strand
TCAGGCGCCTTGAAAACAGTGGATCTAGGCCTGGAGTTTGACACCACTCACATAAACACAAGTATAGTCTCATTTCTACCTTCATGGATCATATCATCAGGGATGGGAGATTACTGGTTTATTAGTTTTGTGAAGTAGGACAAGTTACTTAACCTGTTTGTGGCTCAATTTCTTCTCATTTTGTTCTATAAAATGGGATCAGCATAGAAACCTGTGTGGTAGGATGTGCAAGCAGGTTGGAAGCGATTAAATGTGTAAATGTGTTGAATGCTCAGTCTGGTGCTTGGGACATAGCACGTGTCAACTATTTCTAAAGGCTGCAGCGAGCGAAGGAATAAGATGCAATGATGCCTGGGCATTCCCAAGTGAGCAGAGCAGAGCCCCAAACTGGAGGTAGTGCAGAAAGAACTTCATTTGGAGGTCACTCTGGGCCGAGACCCTGTGGCCATACTGGGCTGGAGCATACCCCTTGAAGAGAGGTAAGCCAGATCCCTCTGCCTGAGCCTCCCTTTGGGTTCCACAGGCGATAGCCCGGAGCACCAGCAGGGCCACCCCAGGCCTGGCCTCCTAGAGAAGAGCCCCAGTGTAGCCACAGATGAATGACTTTGTCCTGCTGATCCTTAGGTCTTGGCAGGTGGAGACAATCAAGGAACCAAGCAACAGTGCTGAGTTGCTTATCTGCGACATTCAGAGTCAAACTCAAGTGAACTGAGGCAGGTGCAGCAGGCAAAAGAATATTTTTATGGTGTCCCAGTGTGCTTCCCAGGCTGGACTCAAGTGATCCTCCTGCCTCAGCCTACCAAGTAGCTGGGACCACAGGTGTCCTCCACTAGTCTGAGTCTGGTTGGCAAAAGAATTTTGGGAAGGAGACTGTGCTGTCCCCAAAATGTGGAGTGGAGGTGTGTACCAATCCTGGGTCCTGCCAGGGCTATAGCTCAGCAGCACACTGCCTGTCTGGCAAGCGTGGGGTCCTGAGTTCAATTCTTGGTACCAAAAAAAGAAAAAAAATCCTAGGCTTCAAGCCAGACCCCAGACATCTAATTATCAGCACTTAGGGAAATGTCCCTGCTCCTCTGTACCTGTTTTTTCAGTCAGACAGGAGCAGGAAAAATGTAACCAAGATAGGTGAGCAGCTACTACGAGCCTAACACACTAGAAGGGGGTCATTATCCCTATGCTAATGGTGAAAAAGCAGACAGTCAGTAAGGACAGCAGTCTCCCTTGGGGTCTCACAGCCAGTCAGTTCCCAGACCAGTGAAAGGTCTCTTCTCTCACAATCTTTTGCTCTATTCTAGCAGGCTCAGCTACCCACACCAGCTGGATACCCTGAGAACTTCATCATCCATAAATACTCTGGCTCCAAAACCACAAGTCCATGCATTTGGCTGTCTAAAGACCACTCCCTGCCTTTTCAGTGGAGTCCTTCACTTGCACTATGACTGTCCTCTGACCTGGCCAGAGAGGCCAGCTGCCAACCTCTGTGCTCACTCAGCCTTCCCCACTGTTGTCTGTACTGCTCTAACCAGCTGGTCAAATGTGGTTAATGGTGGAGGTCCACTAGTTAGCAATAGTCTCACCAATAACCTCCTGTAAGCCCACTGCTTCTCTCCAGGCCTTTAGCAGAGCAGCTGAGAGGTAGAGGAAGGAAGGCTCAGTCACACTGGCTGCTACACAGCATGTGCCTCGGGCCAAGTCCTAAGTGTGACCAATCCTCCAATGCTGTTAAGTAGGCACTATTATTATCAGACCCATTATAGAAAAAGAAAATAGGGTGAACAGAGGTGAGCCATTCACAAAATCACACACACACATACACACACACACAGCTCATTAAGTGAGCAACTATATTCAGAATCTCAGTACACAAGACAGGATGAGTCTGCCTTCCCTCCAGCCATGGACCAGGCAGTATTTGGCTCCTTTTACCCCACAGCTGCTCTCAGCCACAAATGCGAATAATCCAAAAGAGGCTCATATCCTTACTTCACTTGGGGGCTGGCAATATCACTTAGAAGTTTAATAATAATAAAAATAAACTGGCTCTAGTGACATACCTGAAATCCCAGTGTTCTGGGAGGCTGAAGCAGGAAGATCACACAATCAAGCCAATCCCTAGTACCACACACACACACACACACACACACACAAATTAAATACAATAAAAGTAACTTGCATTTTTCAGCACTTACAATGTGTGTCCTAAGTGTACACACATTTTTCACCCGAGTGTGGTAGTGCACACCTGTAATCCCAGCACTCAGGAGGTTGAGGGAGGAGGACCACTGTGAGCTTGAGGGCAGCCTGAACTATATATTGTCCTGTCTCAAAAACAAACAAAAAAGCCCTCCATATATTTTTTTACTTAATCCTCCCAACACCATCATGAGGTAGAAGCCACAGTTATCACCATTTTACTGAAGGACACAGAAATGGACCTGAATTCCTACCACAGACGATGGCTGGCTCCAGTGGAAGCAGGGCAGCTGGGCGGGACCTTAGTCCAAGCCTCTTTTCCTACCTAGCGTCTCTTAGACCTGACTCCTCCCCTAAGCCCTAGGAGCCTTTCCCTCCCTGGTTTCTCCCCATCCAGGCTCCCACCTTGTGCATTCCCCACTGAGGGCTCCCCGGGGCCCTCTTCTCTGAGGATCGAGGGAGCGAGCTGGGGGCTGAAGAAAGCTAGAACCCCATCTGGAACTCCCCAGTCCCAGCCACCTCAGATCTCAAAGGCCGGTCTTCTTCTCGAAGTTCCCTACAGAGATTGGAGCTGGTCCTCCAGAGGTGTGGCCTGACCGCTCCTGTAGTGCAGAGGTGCAGCGCTGGATCCCCGAGGATGAGTCGCAGTCTGGGATGGATAGGTCTCCAGACCAATGGTAGCTGGGGCCATAGCCCAGGCTGCAGCCGAAAGCAACAAGGTTCCCGCAGCCTCCTCCTCCAATCTGCCAATCCCCTCACCCCAGCCCACACTGGACTCTACCCCTCCCCACTCTCAGGGCCCTGGTTCATCCAGTCCCTTCTCTCCCATCCTCCTCATTCCCCTGGCAACAGAGCCAGACCCATCCAGGAGAAGGACCTGGCAGCTAAGCATGGAGAGACTAATAGCCCGGAAGGAAGGAGGGGCTGGGAAGGAGAGAGCAGCTGAGCCCATGTTGGCTCTGGCCCATCTCAGATGATGCACAAAAGGAGGAGGGAGTTCTCTGCCCTGCTGCACAGAGGAGTAGGACTGCCAGGGAGCTGCCCTCCTCAACCCAACCAGGGATCCAGTTTGGAGCCCCAAACCTGCTTCCCCCAATACTCAACTCACCCTCAGGGACAAGCTAAAGTGCGCTTTCCACCTGGAGAGGCCCAAAGTCCTGGGCAGCGGCAGCCTTCAGGCACCTGGCAAACCCAACAGGCCTCAGCACCCTGGCTCCTGCAGACCATCAGCACAAGTTCTGTCCACCCTGGGCAGCCTGTGCCTGTGTTTTGCTCTGGAAGCTGTGTCACATGCAAAGGCCAGATATCAGCCTTCCTCCTAACACAGGATGGGGTGGGGCATGAAGGGATGTATAGATATGTGGTTGTGTATTTGTGTGAAGCATGTACACACACACACACACACACACACACACGCACGCACGCTCGAGATGGGGCTATGCCTACCCATCTGTTCTACAGCCTGTCCAGGGCCTTCTTTCACACAGCTGGGGTGGGCCTCTTCAGTTTCTCCTCTTCTGTCCCCCTCCTGCCCCACCCACCTCTGGATACCTGTACCTCCTCAATACTGGAAGCCGGTAACTGCCAGTCTGTCCACCTCTCAACCTTGGCAGCAGCTGCTGCCCCTCTGCTCCTTCCCTTTCCACCTCAGAATCGCCCTTGTTCCGGGAAGGCCCGTGACTGAGCAGCAGTTGGTGGGGAGTGGGGCACAGAAGAATCCAGCAAAGGCAGACAGCATTGCACAGGCCACTCATCCAGCCCCTGGCATGGCACAGACCCTCCAAGGGATGCAAAGCCAGCCACCTTCAGCTTCGCGTGAGGTACCTCGGCGCCTGGGGAAGGTGGAGGTCTAGGGGCTGTGTCTTTAAGGCAGACACAGCAGCTGCAGCCTCTGCCCGGCTGGGACGGGGGAGGGGAGCTGGTCAGTCCATTACCGGCAGAGCTGGCTGGCGCCAATCACCAGCCCTTCAGTGGACCCTGGGGATTAAGAAGCAACCAGCCCTCTCTGCCTCTTCCCTCTGGCCCCCCACTTCTCTTGGGTGTGTGGTGAAGGACAGGGTAGCTGACGACAGATGACAGCCCCGGCTTCATGAGACAAGTGGAGACAAGATCTGGGCCTAGGCCCGGCCAGGGCTCCTTTTCCTCCAGGCCCTGTAACCCCAAGCCCTCCTCTTGCCCTGTGTCTTTCCCAACCACTTCCAGGCACGGACCCCAGCTCCAGACAAGCCCTCCGGTCTGGGCTCCAGCTTTGCTGGAAGGCGCTGCCCATCACCCCTGCCTATGGTCGAATCCCGCTTCCATCCCCGTAGTAGAGGGAATCTTGTGGCCGGGCCCGCAACCTGTGGAGGGAAGGGTGCGGTGCCTCCGCGGTCCGCAGGGTGGGGCATCCCCCTCCCCACGCAGCCCCCGCTCCAGCCAGCCTCAGGCCAGGGGGAGGAGCTGACCAGGCCCCCCCACACCCGTGAGCCTGCGGGGCTATAAAGCTGCCTCGCAGCGTCCGCGGCTCCTTCGCGTCCCAGCCCAGCCCTTCTAGCGCGAACTGCGGTCCTCGGTAGACATGAGCCACCATCCGTCGGGCCTCCGGGCCAGCGTGAGTGCCACCTCCTATCGCCGCACTTTCGGGCCGCCGCCCTCCCTGTCCCCTGGGGCCTTCTCCTACTCCTCCGGCTCGCGCTTCTCCAGCAGCCGCCTGCTGGGCTCGGCGTCCCCGAGCTCCTCCGTGCGCCTGGGCAGCTTTCGCGCCCCTCGGGCGGGGGCTCTGCGCCTGCCCTCAGAGCGCCTCGACTTCTCCATGGCCGAGGCCCTCAACCAGGAGTTCCTGGCCACGCGCAGCAACGAGAAACAAGAACTACAGGAGCTCAACGACCGCTTCGCCAATTTCATCGAGAAGGTGCGCTTCCTGGAGCAGCAGAACGCGGCCTTGCGTGGCGAGCTGAGCCAGGCACGGGGCCAGGAGCCAGCGCGCGCAGACCAACTGTGCCAGCAGGAACTGCGCGAGCTGCGGCGAGAGCTGGAGCTACTGGGCCGGGAGCGCGACCGGGTGCAGGTGGAGCGCGATGGGCTGGCCGAGGACCTGGCGGCGCTCAAGCAAAGGTCAGGGCTGGGACTGGGCTGTGGCCATCCGACCACCCCATCACCCCGTCCAGGCGGCTGCTGCACCTTCCTCTCCTTCCAGAGCCCAAGGGCGTGGCTCCCTGGGCCAACACGGGCGGGTCCGGCTGCATCCTTGCCAGTGACCGCAAAGCCTCCGCCCTGCTCTTGGGTTTGAGCGTTTGGGGAGATGCGGGAGGGTGTCTCTTGTCTACCTTGGGCATCAAGGGGGCCCACTTCTCAGGTTCCAGCCCACTGAAAAGGGCACGGGACTGGGAATGTGGCTCAGTGGTAGAGCTCTTGTCTTGCATGCACAGGCCCTGGATTTGATCCCCAGAACCACACATGCACACAAAGCAATTTCACCAGGCAGCCTGAGCCCTCCCCTTAGAAGCCTGGGCGGCAGCAATAGAGTCCTGAGGGCGGGGGTCTGTGTGGTGACCCGCAGCTTCATGTCTGACCCTCTGTTCATCAGACTGGAGGAGGAAACGCGCAAGCGGGAGGATGCGGAACACAACCTCGTGCTCTTCCGCAAGGTGAGTCGGCCCATGAGTGGGTTCTGCCTCCTAACTCACCCCTGGTGTGCGCTGGTGGGCGCATCCTGAGGCAGAGAAGGAAGGGCGACCTCGCTCTTACGGCCCTTCTGTCTCTCAAACCCCACTCCCACCCTACGAAGGATGTGGACGATGCCACCCTGTCCCGTCTGGAACTAGAGCGCAAGATTGAGTCCCTGATGGATGAGATCGAGTTCCTCAAGAAACTGCACGAAGAGGTGAGTGGATCTGGGTGTGGAGAGACCTGAAAGGCTGGGGAGTGCCCTCGCTTGCGGGGGACCCGGGAGATGCACAGATGGAGCACCAGAATGGCTCGGGAATGTGCAAGAACTTCAGGGCGGACGTCGACACTGAGCCAGGCCCTACAGGTGATTTGAATCCCACCCCTGCGCCACCTGTTGGCAGACAGCAGTGCTACACCCTGAATCTGTGGTCCGGTTTAGCACGGCGAGGGCAAGGGTGGCGCAGTGCTGCGCGCGCTGGACGGCCTGGCGCTCCCGGTTGTCCAAGCATTTTTTCGCCTTTCTGCTCATGAACTGCGCGGCTGCGTGGCCTTTGCGCCGTTCGCTCTGCGGTGGGCCCATCCTTTGACCGCCCTGGCCGGCAGGAGCTTCGAGACCTGCAGGTGAGCGTGGAGAGCCAGCAAGTGCAGCACGTGGAGGTCGAGGCGACTGTGAAGCCCGAGCTGACGGCGGCGCTGAGGGACATCCGCGCGCAGTACGAGAGCATCGCGGCAAAGAACCTGCAGGAGGCCGAGGAGTGGTACAAGTCCAAGGTGCGCGGCCGGCCGAGAGCGCGCGACAGGACCCGGGAGGGCGGGCCGGGCTGCGGTGGGGTCGCGCGTCCAGCTCGCTGCACCCTGAGAGACCCCCGCCCCGCAGTACGCGGACCTCTCGGATGCCGCCAACCGGAACCACGAGGCCCTGCGCCAGGCCAAGCAGGAGATGAACGAGTCTCGACGGCAGATTCAGAGCCTGACGTGCGAGGTGGACGGGCTGCGCGGCACGGTGAGCATCACGGCGAGCGCCCCGCAGCGGCGGGGCGGACGAGGCCAGGTTCCCCGCCTGACCCCGTCGGTCCCGTCCCGCCCCCCGCAGAACGAGGCGCTGCTCCGGCAGCTGCGGGAGCTGGAGGAGCAGTTCGCCTTGGAGGCGGGCGGGTACCAGGCTGGCGCCGCGCGGTTGGAGGAGGAGCTGCGGCAGCTCAAGGAGGAAATGGCCCGGCACCTGCGCGAGTACCAGGAGCTCCTCAACGTCAAGATGGCCCTGGACATCGAGATCGCCACCTACCGGAAGCTGCTGGAGGGCGAGGAGAGTCGGTGGGGAGCGGGGCTGCTGGGGCGAGGCGGGGGTTGGCATTGAGTTTTGGGGAAGGGGTGGTCTTGGCAGAGGGGCTGACTGCGCGCTTTGCCTGCAGGATCTCGGTGCCCATCCATTCCTTTGCCTCCTTGAGCATGAAGACGACTGGTGAGTTCTCCAGGTCTGGCTTCCAGCCTGTACTCTCCATGTCCACATCTACCCTGACTGAACTCTTCTCTCTCTACTGAGTCCCAGCCTAGATTGGCCCCTAATCCTCATGCTCCACCCATCTGCTGCCCCAGGGAGTGGGTGCCTGAAAAAAGAGAAATCCCAGTCTTTTCCCTTCTACCCTCACGCTGCTCTCTCCAGTGCCTGAGGTGGAGCCATCTCAGGACAACCACAGCCGGAAGATGGTTCTGATCAGGACCATTGAGACCCGGGATGGGGAGGTGAGCCCCCTGCCCCAGGACTCCACCTTTTGCCTTGCTGTTCCTGAGCCCCATTCTGGCTGCAGATCTTAGGTGTTGTGGGTGGATGGGAAACCAGAGACGATGGGTGAACAAATTGGAGCCTCAGCTGGTTATACCAGGCAGGGGGACACAAGGAGGGTGGTGCTGAAACCTCGGCCTCTCATTCCTTGTCCCCAGCAGGTGGTGACTGAGTCTCAGAAGGAGCAGCACAATGAGCTGGACAAGTCTTCCACTCACGGCTACTGAACCCGTCAGCTGGGAGCTCCCTGGCCCTACGCCAGGCCTACTGTAATCCCAAAGCCTCCACCTGTCCTGAATTGGTCTCCCTTCCCTTCCCTGCATGTGCCTAGGGGATGGCTTCAGGCCCCCCTCCCCGGCCCGTGGCCAAATAGCTGGACCCCTCTCTGACACAGATGTGATCTCAGATGCTTTCCTTCATTCCCTTATAAAGAGGCCCGTGATCCGTAGGACAAGTCTGCTGCAGCCAGGACCCTTTGACCAGTGGGGTGGGGGTGGGGGGCAGAGTGAGTTTTGCTTTGGAGTCAAATAAAACGGTTATGGAGAGAAACTTGTCTGGTGGGTTTGTGTCTGGGCTGGGTCTGGGAGCGCTTAGCCCCAGCAGTGTTTCTCCTGTCCCTCTGTCACTTCCCCTCCACTCACATCTGTGACTTCTGTGTTTCCTGCTGGGCTTTCTCCTACCTCTTGCCTTCTGTCCCCTCTGCAGCTGTGACTGAATGTCCAGCTGTCTGCTGGGTGTCACATAGGCCGTTCCAACGTGGCATGTCCCAAACCAAGCTCCTCACCCTGTCCCCATCTGCAATCATCAGCTTCCTTCTGGATCCTCCACTCCTGAAGAAGGTACCGCTAAGACCCCTTTGGTCAAAAATTAGAATCCTCCCGCCTGCCTTTTGTTTTCTTTTACTTGCCTTCAATTCTCTCTTCTTCCTCTTTCTTCTTCTGTGCTAGGGATCAAACCCAGGGCCTTGTGCATACTAGGCAAGGGCTTTACTGCTGAGCTGTATCCCAGCCTCTTCCCACAGTCTACTCCTTAGTTCTCTTTCAAGATTGTGTGGTTCTCAGCCAGGTGTAATCCCAGCACTTGGGAGGCTGAGGCAAGAGCCTGTTGTGAGTTCATGGCCAGCCTGGACTACAGAGAGACCCTGTCTCAAAAAAAAAGTCTGGCTGGGTGTGGTGGCACAGCCTATTATCCCAGCATAAGGAGTCTGAGGCAGGAGGATCATTGCAGGTTTCAGCCTGGGTTACAAAGTGGGCTCAAGACCAACCTGAGCTGCTTAGCAAGACCCTGTCTCAAAAAGACAAAAAAAAAAAAAATTGTGTGGTTTTCCCCGTGTTCACCATTACTGCCCTAGTCCAGCCCACCTTCATCTCTTGCTGGGGTCACATTATCAAAGGTTTCCTTCCCTGGCCTTGCCCTGCCATCCATCCAACTCTATTCAGTATGCATAGGTAGTGAATTAGATTGCTCCCACCACCAGTCCCACACTGCTCAGTGTCCCTTTCTATGCTGCTCCCAACTCCATTCCACCTGACCTTCCACTCAAGGTGAAACCCACTTTTGGCTTCCTTCCCCATTCAGTATTGATACTGGGTTCAAGAAATAAGTCAGAGTCTAAGCTCTCAAGAAGCTCCTGTGTGGTGTGGGGACATGGAAAGACAAAATGCCAGCCTGGTGGTGAGCACTGTGTCTGGGGAATGAGAGGAGCTACTAAGCTGTCTTAGAGAGGATTTGCATGGGAGGTGACATCTCATCAAGCCCTGGAGAAGGAGCAGCAGCTGGAAGAGTTGAGGAGACAGAAGGTTTTTCTAGCAAGTAAATTTCCTACCTAGAGAGCAAGCTGGGTGAAGTACAGGGTGGGGACAGGGTTGAGGCTAGAAAGGAGAAACTGAGGCCTGGCCATGGAGGGTGTGTTAGGTCACATTAAGACATCCAGAATTTATAAGGAAAAAATGAAACTTAATCAGAGTAAAGTATTCTGATCTTGGGGTTTTGCACTGAAGATTAAACCCAAGGCCCTCACACTGGGCTACATTCCCAGATCTTTTTTACTTTCTATTTTGAGATAGGATCTTGCTAAATCCTTAAATTCCCCAGGCTGGACTGAAACTTGCAACCCTCCTGTCTCAGCTTCCTACAGTACTGGGATTACAAGTATGTGCCCTGATTGAACTGCATTTTAGAAAAATTTAGCAAGGTAAAAAGACCAAAGATGTATTATTTACATGTACCAGCTCCCCACAACGAATGTAACTATTATGTACTGTGCTAATGAACAGGGATGATAGAAATAAAAACTAAAAAAAGAGGCTGCTCTGGCAAACATGTGCAGGAGGGTTGGAAAGAGAGATGATGGCAAATGGACAGGAGAGCAAGTGAGGGATTTGATAAGTATCTGGGCCTCAGGGGGATGATGGTGATGCATTGACTGAGGGACAAAGGGAGACTGGGGCAGGGCTGGGGAGCAAAGTCTGTTTTATTTTTTTAAGAGCAGAATATATTTACTGAGAGAAAGAAAACTTCTGCTGAGAAGGAGAGACAGAAGGGGCAAAGTCTGTTTAGACTTAGGAATGTGCTCTACTGCAGAATATCCAGAAGAAAGGAGCAGTAGGCAGCTGCAGCCACAGCTTCCGGTGTCATTGGAAATTTGAGATACAGACTGTATTAGAATGTATTCTATAGAAGTAACTGAGAACCTTCGGGGGAAAAAAAACCACTACATACAGCAAGGAGCCAGAAGTAGGGCAGAGTCTCATGTGAAGTGATTCAGCTCTTCAACGATGTCCTCAAGGACCCTGGCTCTGTCTGTGGCTCTGCTAGTCTTTCTTTGTGGAAGACTTTTGTGCCTTGGGGATGGCTCTCCTCATGATCCCAAAATGGCTGCCAGAATTAACTATCTCATGCTTTCCTATTCACTTTCACTGGAGGAAAGAGAAAACCTCTTTCAAGGTATGAGCTACAAATTCCTCCTTTCAGTTTATTTAGCTAAAACTGCCTTCCCTGCATTTCATGTAGTGGCGCTTGGTACACAGGTGGAGAAATATCATGTGGAAAATCAGACAAAAACTTTGGAGTTTCAAATGCTTAGGCTCTCTCTCCTTTTTCTCTTCCTTCTCTTTCAAGGGGTTTAGGTTCTCAAGTGAGCAAAGTCTTTTTTTGGAGGGAGTGGGTACCAGGAATCAAACTGAGGACCTTGAGCTTGCCAAGCAGACACTTGGGCCACTAAGCTACATCCCTGGCTCCTAAGTAAACAAATTTTAAGTTTGGAAATGTTCACAACAGATTTGTTTCATGTCCTGGGATTTGTTTTGACTTAAAGGAAGAGAGATTGAGCTGAAGATAATAACCTCTCGGGTGTCACAGGAGAAGAAATGAGAGTGGGAGACGTGCAGATGGTGAGAATCCTTACGGGCTGCAGGAGAATCCGGAAAGTGCATGCTGAGAAGGCAGCAGAGAAACGTCTTGGAAGGGGTGGCCAAGGGAAGGACAAGGGAGTCTTGCTCAGGAATAAGAGGAATATCTGGGATTTATCAACAGGGAAGATGCTAGAAACCTCAGTGAGGGCACAGAGTTAATTTCAGAAGACAAAAGTGGTCAGTTGAGGAGCAGATGAAATGAAGAAGTACAGACAAGACAAGCTCCTCTCTCAAGATGTTTGCTGAAAAAAAAAGAAAGAAAGAAAGAAAGAAAGAAAGAAAGAAAGAAAGAAAGAAAGAAAGAAAATTGGGCCAGGATGTAAGCTCAGCACTGTGGGAGGTTGAAGCAGAAGGATAAGAAGTTTGTACCCAGTGTGGGCAAATTAGCAGCCTAGAGAGATCCTAGCTCAACAAATAAAAAGGGCTAGAACATAGCTCAGTGTATAGGTGCTAAGAGAGAAGAAGGAAGAGAAAGGGAGAAAAAAAGAAAAGAAGAAGGAAGGAAGGAAGGAAGGAAGGAAGGAAGGAAGGAAGGAAAGAAAGAAAGAAAGAAAGAAAGAAAGAAAGAAAGAAAGAAAGAAAGAAGCCAAGCCAAGCCAAGCCCGGCAATGCAGCTCAGTGGTAGAGCACTTGCTTAGCACATGCAAGGCCCTAGGTTCCAAAAACATAACAGTACCAAAACAACAGTCACCTCAGAGGTAAGGACAGGGACACCTTTATTTAGTCGGATTCCTGAAAGGAACCTGCTCCTGTTGGGTGCTTGTCTCCAGCCCCAAGGAGGTGCCTACTGTTGGCAGAAGCATTTCTCCTCAGGCCTCTGCAGTCATGCGATGTGGCTGCCAGGATGGAGCCTGGTGGGATCCCCGCAGGGTGGGGATGGGGACAGACCCGGGTCTGGCCTCATGTCTGGGTACACCCTGCCGTCTCCCTGGGGCTCTAAGGCCTCCGTGGCTCCTGCCATAGCAAGCTCGCAGCAGTGTGGCTCACTTCTGTGTCTGCCTTCCAGGGCTTCCTCTTGTCCTGCTCTCACCTCCCCTCAGGAAGACAGCTGCTTGATTGATGTTATGAAATGAAGCAAAATTCTGCATCCCTCTGGAAAACATGGTAATAGATCTTAAAAGTACTTAGCTCCTGAGGCTGGTGGGCCTTTCCAGTAGCCTCTGTATTTTGGCTCCAATTGGTGAGTTTACAAATGTTAAATGCCTAATAAATGTTGGCTGTATTTGTTTTTAAATCTGTTTTTCACACTAATTTCCACACACACACACACCCCAGTACAAGGTCTAAATTGCTAAATAGTCTAAATTGGGCTTGAATCTGTAGTCTTCCTGCCTTGGTCTCCCAGAGAGCTGTGAGCTCAGGTGTGCATCACCAGACCTGGCTCACACTTGTCATATAATCCTATAGTTCAAGTAAACATGTCTCAAATGGATGAAAGAGTGTGAATCGTAAGTGGTTATATGGTACGGAGACTGAGCATTGGGCCTTTGCACTGAGCTACATTCTCAGCCCTTTTTATTTTTTATTTTGAGACAAGACCTTATGGGCTGATATGTTGCCCATACTGGGTTCAAACTTATGGTCCTCTTGCTCCAGGTTCCCAAGGTGCTGACAGTGCCACCGCACTTAGTAATATTAAAGGCCATCCTAACACAGCGAGTGGTGGTGAGTACTTGTAATCCTAGCTACAAGGGAGACTGACATAGGAGGATCACTCGAACCCAGTCATTCTAGAACAACCTTGGCAAAATAGCAAGGCACTGTCTCCGAAAAAATAAAATAGGATGGGCATAATGGCACGTGCCTGCAATCCCAGCACTAGGGAGGCAGGAGGACTGCTGGGAATTCAAGGTCAGCCTGGGCTACAAAGTGAGCCCAAAGCCAGCCCAAATGGCATAGCAGGACCTTGTCTCAAAAAGACAAAAACAACAACAACAACAAAAACTATATTAGTAATTGAGTAATTGGATAGTAAACCACTATAATAAAAATTCAGGAGTTCATAGCGATATAATTAAATATAGCAAAATTTGATCAGGGATTAATATTTATACAATGTTAATGTACTCTCCCACCCCAACAAAATCCTTATTAATTTCGAAGGTGAAGAGGAATTGCAGAGGAGAAATCCAGCACATATGAATGTAGTCAAAGCAATAGGACAAGTTGAGGTAGAAGCCACCTGATAGGGTGCAGTAGGATGAACACCATCCTTCGGTGACAGCCCTGCCACAGATTATCCAAGTTTAATCGTGATGAAATATCAGATACACCCAGCTGGGAGTGGTGCACAGAACTCACAGTTGCAAGTTCAAGGCCAGCCTGGGCTAGCAGTGAGTTCAAGGCCAGTTTGAAGTAATAGTGAGATCCTGTCTCAAAAAATTAATAATAACATAACAATAAAAAAGGACTGGAGATGTAGCTTAGTGCATAGGGCTTGAGTTCAATCCCCAGTACTGCAAAAAGCAGGAGGAGGAGGAGGAGATGGTGGAAGAAGAGGTGGCCGTAGTGGAGAAAGAGGAGAATTGCTCCAGGTTGAAGGAGACTCAAAAGATGCCATTAGTATTATTCTTCTGATTGCTATGGTCAATGATGTGGAAAAATGTTCTTGCTTTCAGGAAAAACATGCTGAAGTATTTGGGGGAGACTGGAAAACATATTGTCAATTTGTTTTTGAATGATTGAGGAAAAAAGTTATGTATATTCATGTAAAGTTTCTGTAAATTTGAGATTGTTTCACAAGATAAAAGAGGAAAAAGAGAAGGGAAAAGGACATTTTGGAGAGAGATTTTAGATGGTTTCCCACAAGGTTGTGCTGGTGTTCCTACTGCTAAGGTAGTGTTGGCAGTTCCTTCTAATCATTTAAAAAAGCAACAAAAACAAAAAGTTCCAAGACAATGTTATAACTAGACAGGAGGAACAAGGTCTGATACTTTGTTGCGCAGTACATGGCTACAGTAACAACAAAGTTTGTACTGCACATATCAATAAAGAAAGGATTTTGAAATTTTTCATTAAAAAATGATAAATATTGCAGGCTGTGGTGGCACACAACTATAATCCCAGCACTCAGGAGGCTGAGGCAGGAGGATCATTGTGAGTTTGAGGTCAGCCTATGTACTGCGTTCAAGGGCAGCCCAAACTACACAGTGATATGCTGTCTCAAAAAAAAAAAAAAGTAACAGTTTAAAGTAACGAATATCTTAATCACCCTATTTAATCATTACACAATGTTTAACACATCAAACCACCAACTAGACTACCTGTAATCCTCGGGAAGAGGCAGGAGGATGGCAAGATTGAGGTCAGTCTGGATAATTTAGTGAAACCTGCCTGCCTCAAAATAATTTTTTTAAAGGGTTACAAATGTAGCTCAATGGTAGAGCACTTGCCTAGCACGCCCAAGGTCCTAGATTCAATTCCCAGTACCACAAAAAGACAGAAAAAATCTATAATAGTGTATCTCATAAATACATTCAATTGTTACATATTAAACATAAAATAAAAATTTAAAAAGCAAGCAAAACAAGAATAAGACCAGGGATATAGCTTAGTGACATAAATGGCTGCCTGGCAAGCACAAGGTCAAGTTCAATTCCTGCTACCCCCCAAAAAAAAATAAAAAAAGGAATAAAAATAAGAAAAATCCAATGAAGTATAAAGATTAAAATGAAGGGCTGAGCTGGATGTGGTGGTGTGTGCCTGTGATCCCAGTACTTGGGAGGCTGAAGCAAGAGGACCACTGCAAGTTTGAGACCAGCCTGGACTACAAGTGAGCTCAAGGCCAGCCTGAACTGCATAGTGAGACCTTGTCTCAAAAAGACAAAAATAAATAAATAAAATAAAATAAAGTGAAGGGCTGGGAATTTGGCTCAGTGACACAGCATCTGCCTGGGAAGCATGAGGTCATTAAGTTTGATTCCTGGTACATAAAAACAAAACAAAAAAACCCCAAAAGGTTAAAATTAATTTTTTTAAAAAATTGTTTTTGAAATAAATTATATATATATATATACACTGTTTTTGTTTGCAGAACAATTATCTCTTAGAAAACCCAGTAGAATCAATAGACAAACTAGGAAAATAATTTAAAAAAAGAGTTCATTAAGGTCACTGAATAGAAAATCAATTCTATTTCTCTGTAAACAAAGGACACAGATGCAATGGTTAAGTGGATTAAGTGGACACTGAGTTTAGGGCTGGGGGTGTGGTTTAATAGCAGACCACTCACCTAATACGCATCAGATCCTAGTTCCATCCCCAGAACTCAAGGAAAAAAGTAAAACCAGGCACAGTGATACAATCCTATAATTCCAGCTAGTTCGGAGGTTGAGGGAGTAGGATTTCCAAATTCAAAGCCAGCAGGGGCAATTTAGCAATAGCTTGTCCCCCAAAATAAAAGGCACTGGGGACATAGCTCAGTGATACAGTGCTCCTGGTGAAGCAGAACTGAGAAACTGAGCCTCTCCCTCTGTAAAATCTTCCCAGTTCCAGGCAAGCAGCCCCTCCCTCAGGAATACAGACTTGGACTTTCTCCCCAGGGTCCTGTGCTTTTTTCACTGATATGGGAGACACTTTAACCAGTTCTCTCATGAGAATTTCCTCCCTTAGAGGGGGAATACTGGGTACCATCACCAATAAAGCTAACAAATGGGATTATAAACAAACCACAGCACCCTGACATCCTGAGATGCATAGGATGTTCTTTTCAGAGCTAACACAGTTAGCAGCTAGGATGGCTAACTGCCTTTGTTCTCCTTCTGTATCTCTACTTGCTTGATACCACAAATTTCTAAAAGTGGACCTCTGCTTGATTTGGGGGCTCTGAATGATTTTGAGCATTTCTAGTGGCTAGGTCATGCATTAATAAAATCCTCTTATAATCCCTCTGGGTCTCTCCAGTTTCTTGGAAATTTCATGACACTAGGTTCAATCCCCAATAATGCAAAAAAAGAAAAACAGCAAACAGATTGGATACACATAGTAGATATTCTGAGCATTGACTATTTTAAAAAGTTTCCTGGCCAGGAGTGGTGGTGCATACCTATAATCCTAGCACTTGGGAGGATGAGGCAGCAGGATCACTGTAAATTCAAGGTCAGCCTTAACTAAATAGGGAAACCCTGTCTCAAAACAAAACAAAACAAAAACTAAATAAACAAACAAAATTTTTCTGATATACAGTCAATCCTCCCCCGGCTGGGCATGGTGGTGCACACCTGTAATCCTAACACCTGGGAGGCAGAAGCAGGAGGATCACCATCAATTTGAGGCCAGCCTGGGCTACACATTGAGTTCAAGGCCAGTTTGGACTACAAAGAAAGAGCCTACCTCTGGAGCCAGGGATTTAACTCAGGGGCATATGTGCCTGCCTGGCGATTGTGAGGTTGAGAGTTCAATCCTCAGTACCAAAACAAAACAAAAAGAAAGAAAAGAAAGACCTATCACTCATGGTATATCACTCAGTTTCTCTGATAAATTTGATCAGTAGGAATCTGACCCAACATCTATTGTTAGTAGGCTGATAAACTCAAGTTTCCAAGTCCATGTAGTTGAAGACAAGACCTGAATTGTGTAAACTACCTTAAAATCATGTGAAACCACTGGTGCTCAATTTCCATTCTGGCACCTTTTCTTCAGCCTTATTCCTCTCTGTGTGCCTTGGCCTAGTGAAGGGTCTTACAAATAATAGTTGCACGATATACACCAGTAGCCACCCTGCTGGTCTAGTGCTTAGGGTTTAGCAGAAGGAGGGGTTTCTCCTTCAACTCAAGACCTCAGACATCTTCCAGTTTTACTTCCTGTTCCCTACATTCCATCTCACTCGCTGTTTTCTGAACACCCCATTCCAGATCTATTATTTGAACACTCTATATTCTTTCCTTGCCTTTGCAACTATTCATTCTACCTAGAACACTGCCTAGAACAGTGTGTGTGTGTGTTGCTGGAGATTGAACCCAAGGCATGCTAGATAAATCTCTACCATAGTTCATTCATGACCAGTTTTGCATTTTGGGAAAATCAGCTACTGTGAGGTCAGTTTCGTACAGAAAGGGAGAATGGAAGATGGGAGACTCTTGCATCGTCCAGGTGAGATTAGGGGACTAAGGTGGTGGTAATGTAGATATAGATGAATTCTGAAGTTATTTAAAAGGTAACATTAGTAAAAGTGAAAGTCTGTTGGGATATGGAAGGGAAGAAGATGAGTAGAGAAATAAAACAGCTCCTAAGTTCCTGACTTGTGTAATAGGAATTGCTGTGGTCATACTAGCCTTGTAAATCTGAAACCATTATCTATTTCCTGTCTTTTTTAGGGATTATCTCTTCCACTCCAAAGCTATTCTAGGACCTGGCTGCCTTACACCCCTGCCTGCCAATAATAGGCAGGTGAACCCTCCCTAACATTCAGGCTGGAAAAGACAGCTTGAAGGTGGGGAGAACTCTTCCCGAAGGTGGGGGAGAAGGCCGAGGCAAGAGGATTGCAAGTCAGTTAAGGAGCCTCTTATTGCTGGAATTGACAGAGTTCCAGCTACATCGAGTCTGACTACCTACCAGGTGGTGAGACCCGAGGGAGCAAATTATGTTTTTTCTCTTTTTGTTCTCAGTAGATTCAATTCCGTTCAGCCCTCTCCACCAGTTTGGAAGCAACTGCTCCTCTCAGGAGCATGTTTTCTTTAAAGGTCTGGAATGGCGTGCCCAAAGCTCGGCCAGCGTTATGGTCAGAGTCGAGTTTTGGACTTGGGGACTCCTCCAACAGCACGGGGAAACGGAGATCCAACTCTTCCCACAATGCTGCCGCGCCTAGCTGTAGAAAACCCTGCCCTCGTCAATCCCGGGGCCTCGCGAGAACGAGGTAGCGCCCGTTAAAGCCCAGACTGCGAGCGCCGCGCCTTCCGAGGCCGCAGAACGGCCTACTCCTACCCTTTTCCCCTCCTTCCACTCGCGCTCCGCTCTCGGATTGGCTGATCAAGCCAGGTCAGTTTTTTCCTTGCTAAAAAGCGGCTCCGCAGCTAGTCTTTCTTCTGACCCCGCCTCCAAATCACTCGGATTGGACGGATGAGTCTTGCGTCACGCACCTCCTCAGCACTCGGACGAACCAATCAGGAGGTTGGCGTATTTTACGAACTGGGGAAGTAGCAGCAGCAGAAGCCCAGAAACGGGGAGAAATCGAAGAAAGTTGAGGCGACCTTGAAGGGTTCTCGGAACGGTGCGGCACAGGGATCCTGCAGGAAATGAGGGCTGCGGGAGCTTAGAGGGTGGAGAGCAGTTAGGGGTGCCGGGCGAAAGAGCAGGATTGAGGTGACTAGAGGTGGCAGCGAAAGAGCGGCCATGCAGGACTTGGGGGCTTCTGGGCGCATGGACTGGAGTGGAGGTGGAAGTATCGGGGATGTTAAGACCCGTGCCCCGAGAAATGGTTAACTTTGATCCCCGATCCTGCCATCTTTCTTCCCTGTCTCATTGTAGTCACCATGACCACCATCCAAGCCACAAAGGATCCCCTCCTCCGGGATCCTACACCCAGCAAGATCCCAATACTCTCTCAGAGACGCCAGCCTTTCCTCACCGTCAAACCGAGCGCCCAGGACCAGGAAAACCAAGATCCAAAGGTAAGAGGGGCCTGGTGGGTAGAGTACTTAGTAGGAGGCAACACACATCAGCAAATACACCCCAGTGCTAAATCCCAGGTTTTTCTCCCCCTTCACCCCTAGAGTCTGGTGAAGAAGTCTCAGCTCAGTATTCAACGTACCTTTGTTGACTCAGCAGGCCCCAGGTCGAAAGCCACACACCAAACAGAGAAATCACAAAGGTCCATGGCTGTCACTCAGCTTCGGAACCCCCTGGAGGAGCTCAGGCCTAGCGCTGGGGGACAAAATGCGGGGCTTGAGCCCCCTCCACAAACAGGTGCATATTGGAGGCCTCCTTAGCTGTGTGAGAGTGGAATGGCCAGCGAGGCTGGGGGGCACTTCCTTGATTTTCTGCTTACTGTAAGAGTCGTGGTGGCTGAGTGTGATGGGTGTGCACCTGTAATCCCATTACTCTGGGAGGCCTAGGCAGGAGGTTCAAGCCCAGCTGAACAATTTATCAAGATCCTATATCAAAATAAAAAAGGGTGGGGATGTAGCTCAGTGAGGGACCCTGGATTCAATCCTCAGTTCCAAGAAGTTTTTAAATAAAAGGTCTTAGTTCTGCTCCTGGAACACTCTTAGAAGCCAGCTTTCTCCTTTTCAGCAGTGTCATCTCTTCTCAAGATTTGAGCTCTATGTTCTAATTCTTTGCAGAACTTCTTTGCAGAACCTAGTTCTTTACAGAATCTGCCCATACTTTGGCGTAAGTCTGTTACCTTTCAATAGTTTAATAATAGAGTTTTTGTTTTCTTCATCATTGGCCCTGAACTTAGTGTTATAAGCTGGACCCATGCCTCTAGTCTTAGTTACTTAAGAGGCTGAGACAAGAGAAGCATAAGTTCAAGGCCAGCCTAAGCTACTTAGTGAGATCCTGTCTCAAAATTTTTTTAAAAAGTTGGGGATATAGTTTAGTGCCAGGCCTAGCATGTGCCAGATCCTGGGTTCAGTCCCCTGTACAGGAAGGGTAGAAAAGAAAAAGAAAGAAAGAAAGAGCCAAGCATGGTGGTGCACACCTGTAATCCCAGCACTCATGACACTGAAGCAGGAGAAGTACAGCAAGTTTGAAACTAGCCTGGATTACATAGTGAAATCCTGTATCAAAAAAAAAAAAAAAAAAAAAA